>JACXGJ010011214.1:0-20261 GCA_016801105.1 Esox niger | reverse complement strand
TGTGAACAACTCTGCATTTTTGTGAACAACTCTGCATTTTTGTGAACAACTCTGCATTTTTGTGAACAACTGAGCCAATCAGTCTGGCTTCCGACCTCACAGCAGTATTGAAACTGCTCTGATAAAAGTTTCAAATGATAGATGGCTGAATACAAATTTGATAGAAGAACTGTTCTGGTTCTATTGTTGTAGATCTCAGTGCAGCATTCGACACTGTAGATCATAGAACAGTTTTAGACAGGCTGGAAACCTGTCACCATGGGCAATCATGAATCTGATAAGGTGGCTATGACATGCGGAGTTCCCCAAGGATTCGTTCTCAGACGCTTCTGTTCAATCTATGCCATCTCTGGGCCTAATTCTACCAAACCACATTAACTACAATAGTTATGCAGTTGATTCTCAAATATATATGGCTCTTGAAACATATAACAACCACTCCATGGACTGTGTCACTGTAAAGAGCACATTATTACCTGGATGAACCATAATTCTGTACAATTAAACCAAGATAAAACAGTGATTATCACATTTAGCAACAAAAATAAGAGAATTGGATTCTTGGGCCCTAAAAACCAGGGACCAAGTGTGTTACCTTGGTGTTCTGATGAGCTTAGCTCTCATGTTCACCAGTCATATCAACGTAGTCACCAAAACAACATTTAGAAAATATAGCCAGAATCAAGGACTTGGAATCCTAAAAAAACAAGAGAAGCTCATCCACGCTTTTATCTCAAGTAGGGTTGAATACTGTAATTGTCTCTTAACTGGACCCCCCAAAAAGACTGTAAAACAGCAGCAGCTCATTCAGAATGCTGCTGCTAGAATGTTAACCAGGACCAAGAGAACAGAGCACATCACTCCGGTTCTTAAATCTTTGCACCCGCTTCCAGTCAGTTACAAAATAGATTTTAAAGTGGTGCTTTTAGTCTATAAATCACTGAATGGTTTAGGCCCTGAATACATTTCTGATATATTTGAAGAGTATAAACTGAGCAGGGCTCTTAGATCCATGAACTCTGGTCAGCTAGCAGAGCCAAGAGTCCAAACTAAACATGGCGAAGCTGCATATATCAGTTATGCTGCATACAACTGGAATAAACTACCAGAAGATCTTAGACGTGCCACAAAAATATAAATTTTTCAATCCAGGTTTAAAAGACTTCTTTTCTAACGTGTCTATGACTGAACAATTAAACTTTACCACACTGTTAGCCTTACAGATTTTATAGCTCCCCCATGGAATCTACTACAGAATCTACCAGTCATGCTTTAATATCTATTTCAATTTTCTTATTCTATGTTTTCTTATTATGATGTTTCATTTTATCTATTCTAGCATTAATTTTAATTCTGTTTAATTTTTACATTTCTCTTTTTCTTTTTAAAGCATGTTGAGTAGATTCTATGTATGAATTGTGCTACATAAATAAACTTGCTTGCTTTATATCCCTCTCACTGCCTCTCGGTTTCCACTCTGTGGATCTCTCATTCGCTTACTACCTTGCTCTCCTTCTGTGTATGTATATATGTATACATACACAGAAGGAGGGGGGAGATATGTATATATATATCCCATGTTGCCTATTTCTCTGTCTTACCATATCTTATGCACTCTCTGTCTCTCCCAATCTCTCCTTAGTTTTCCCACACATCATTTCAGCAGTGGGGGGTTGCGTCACTGGGCTGTTACATGAGTGTCCTGCCTGGGAGATTTACAACCACGATGAGAAGGGTACAGTATCGATGTCAGCCAGGACTTCTCAACACATGTTACTGTGGCAGGCACACTAAAGTTACCCTAACCGCGCCACCTCCATGACTTCTGCCTACTTTTAATCAACACTCGTGAGTTAAGGGATAAACAACTGCCAGAGAACTGGGAGTGTCATCACCACTAACTCACCGGAGTCGGTATTTCAGACGGGTGTTTGGTAGGAAAAGTATACAAGCCACAAGTATAATGAAATTAATTTCAACATGTTAAGTGTCTTTAATCGACACCCACAAAACACATCACTGGATTAATTCTGACTTCATGAGATAGAAGGGTTGTACAACACTGATCTTACATTAATATATTATTAAGATGGCGCCGTTGAGGGTGGCTGCCATTTTTCGTGCTCCCGACCAACTTTGAGAATGTATTGTTTTATTATTGTTACTAATTTTTAATGTTGCTGCATTTGCAACCGCTGTATTAAAATATGACACACAATCACTACTGTACATCCGAGTTGCACTGGAATCGTCTATTTCGTACGGAACATCAAGTTCAACGAACAACCTGGGATACCCATTGTTGTGCTTACCTGAGCAAGCAAGCACCTGGATAACGACGCCGGCGGGGGAGATTTGGTCGGACTGCGGCGAAACCGTGCTCCACTGCCTAGTATTCTCTTAGCAAACGTCCAGTCACTAGACAGCAAGCTGGACAAACGTAGGAGCAGGCTAGCTTTCCAGCGGGACATTAAGAACTGTAACGTGCTTGTTTTCACTGAAACATGTCTGGAGCCCTCAATCCCAGATGCGGCCATTGTACCGAAAAGGCTATCTTCTATTCATCGGCAGGATCGAACAGCAGAGTCCGGTAAAAGCAGAGGGGTGGTGTCTGCTAAATGGTAAACAATCTTTGGTGTCGGGACGGTGACTGCATTTCTTCTGGATGCTCTCCTAATCTGGAGCATCTCACGATTTAATGTCGCCCTTATTATCTACCCCGTGAGTTTACATCAGTCATTTTAACAGTTGTGTACACCCCTCAAGCCAACACTGGGGCTACGCTCGACGAACTTTTTCGAGTCATCGACAGGCTTGAATGTTTACATCTGGAAGCTGCCTTTACTGTTGCGGTCGATTTTAATGGCGCCAATACGAGGAAAGTCCTACCGAAGTTTCAAAAACACATCAACTTCCTGAAACGCGGGAAAACACTCTTCACTATGTCTACTCTCCATTTCGTCATGGATATAAGGACCTCCCCCATCCTGCTTTCGGCAAATCAGAACATGCGTCGATACTGTTGCTTCCTGCTTACAGGCAGGGGCTAAAACAAGAGAAGCCAGTGACGAGATCCAATTAACGATGGACGGACGAATCAGGACGCCGATTTACGTGACTGTTTCCTCACTACGGACTGGGAAATGTTCTTAGGGGCATCTGGAGTCAATATCAACGTATACAAAGAGTCCGTGACCGGTGTATCGACGACGTTGTACCGTCGTCCTGATTCGTCAAGCGGGGGTCAACAATTTAAGGCACGGACTCAGCATTCACCTCCGGCAGCCATGACAATTGTAAGAAATCCCGGTATTACCTCAGGAAGGCCAAAAAAATCTCGAGCATTTCATTGCCGTTACTTATTATTGCAAATGACAAATAACCCTTTTGAGAATTGGTAGTTCAAGTGTTTATGAAACAGTGGACCAGCATGACAAGTATATAGGAATTTGTGTATAACCCAGTAACGTTTTCTTATAAAAGGAACCATGTCAGAATTCAACCCCCTCCAATGGCCAAGCACTGTTGTTTTGTCATCTCATTCAGATAACTCATCTTTTATTTGTTTAGAATCACAGTGTTTCCCAATTTTGCCACAAGCGGGGTTTCCTTGTCTTCTGTATTGTTACAGTTTATTGTAGTGTTGTTTTCTGAACGTCAATTACAGTTTTTTATATTGGTGCAGATTTCAGCCTTTTTCACAGTTTGCATTCTTCTTCAAGCAAAAATACACACCAGGACATAGGCAGGAGGGAAGACAGTGAGTGCTACTATTCACAGGTAATCACAAAACATTTCCTGGGGGGCATTCTACTCCATTCAGTCTTCCCAACCACATCCGCTCACTGTCCAACCACTCCCCCACCCCAAACCCCAACCAACCACTCACTGACCAACCCCTCCCACCATCCACACACTCCAATGCTAATCTGTCAGGCCATTGATGGCAATCGACCAGCGTGACTCCTGACAGATTAGTCAGACCTAACATCCTACTCCTTATTTCATAAACTTCCTGTATCTTACAATTCAGCTCACTGGATTGACTAATTAGCGTTCCACCAGACAAAGAGGTTCTCTGTCAACAGTAAATTGTTAGCCAAGTTGTGAAACGTGTTCTTAAGACTATACAAAGAATATTTGAATAGAAGACATAACAGCATCTTAATTTACATACTTGTTTGCGGATAAAAATAAATAATGTTTTTTTGTTTTGTTTAAGGAACTAGGACACGTTAACATGTTATTTCTTTATTCCGTGAATGTCTTTCTGATTCATCTGTAGCGTAATGCAATGACAGAAGGCTTAGCATATAAGCATCAGGTCTTTCCATAATTGTTTAACATAATAATGCCTTCCATATCAAAGGAAGACAAAATGTTTTTAATTCAATGCACTGAAAAATAACCAAATTACAATGATTGAAGAGGCACATCATTAAATTACCGAGCTGCTACATTCACATTCATCATCTTAAAGAAATGTACTCATCCAGAAAAAAAGAATGAATTTAACACAAAAGGGCAAATGATAAAATAATCCTGTCTTTATTATGTGCTAGAGACCAATGTTTCACTTTAATTAACATTCGACAAAAAAAACCTTTTGAAAAAATCCTTTTGAGGATGTCGGGGAGACATGCAGCTGTCTTTGAATGGTGAGAGATGGTCCACACTTTGACCCTAACGACCGGCCACTCTGTTCTAAGGTTGTTAACCGTGTCGACCAAAAGCTACAGATGCTCCATGGATTTACAGGGTCTCCGTCGTCCAGTAGGCTTAGGTGCCAGAGGGGAGCGTAAACCAGAGTGACACACAAACACAGGAAATAAGGCCACCTGGCTAAAGAGACGTCCTGTGTGACACAAAGGTGTGGCTAATGAACTCCCTTTTCTAACATCTGGTTTCATGTTGTGGCTGACCACAATGGGGACCACTGGTGCTTCCCCAACATCGAACAAATGCATCTTCCATTAAGTATCAAAAACCGACAGATTTCAGGAAGGCTAAGTTCGCACACATCAAACATACTCCCACAAATCCAACCAGACTTAAAAAAAAAAAGCAATTATAAGGTGTATCAATACAGTATCAAATGAATAAATGCATTTTTCATCCGGTCCGCGTTGACTGAAAAGCCCTTTCTGCATTGGAATAATCAACCTTATGTTAATTCTGCTGAAGGTACGGCCACACTGCTAGCAAAACAGTTTTGCATTTCAATGACAAATCCCTGTGCAGAGCTCCACTCAGACATTTAAATCTACTGCTGAAGTTTTGTTAGTCCCAAATAAGGAGTGTGTTTTGCAATATCTCTCCCTCCGTCCATCTGCCTCCCTGTCTGATTGACACTTAATGCCTGTGGTCAATTTTGTGCGCCGATTGTGCATTTTAGCGGTTGCCACATGATGCAGGCGGTTGGCTGTTTATTTTCACCACAGCTGTAAAAAGATCCCCCCAGCAGTGAAAAGGCTGTCTATATGAGCCCAGCTAGGAGTCCAACTGGCCTACATTAGAGAGGGACAAAGCCTGTTTGACAAAAGACGGTGTGGGCACAGAGAGCTGCAGAGGCTGTATTAACCAGGGGACTAGTTAATGCTGTCCTGGAGGGTTGGTTTCACCCTAAGGGCAGCAGGAATCGCTTGATAAAGGTCTGATTGTAGTGGTTGAGGGAATGTCTTTGTATTAGAATAATTAATAAACTGTTAGCTTCAGAGTTGACTGGTATGTGGCCTGACACAACCGCTAGTTCCCTCTGAAAAGAGTGTTTGTTGGGCCAAGCTACTTTATGTTTGACTCCTCCGAGCAGTGTTTTTAATATTCCAGTGCAGTCTGAGTTTTGCCAATTAGTTCGTTTTCAAATTAACATCATCACATTTACAATGGAATGTTTAATTGAATCATGACATGCATTATTTATTCACCTTTTCCAGCTTCCCACTGATGAAAATAAATTGAAAGACTAGAGGGAGTGGGAAAGAGAGAAATGGAGAGAGAGAGAGAGAGAGTGAGAAAGTGGAGGGGAGATTCATTCATTTGAGCTAGGTTTGGAGGGAATGAAACGAAATCTGGGAAATAGCTGATGTCTGTCATAGGGTTTGGCTTGCCCTCCAGCCTCCATTCAGATGGGACCACATTCTCATTTCAACTCCTGTAGACCTGAGGAAAGTTTTCTCCTGAGCACGAATAGTTTTATTGCTCCAAACTTTAAAACTCAGGTGGTCCATTTAGCTATGACATTAACACGATTCAATAAACATGAAAATCTTAGAACTGGAAAGGCGCCATTTAAAAGGAGGGTTATTTTTCATGTAAGTTGGGATATTCAGCAGGGCATGACTAAACTGAACACTGACCCGTATTATTTTATGAGTTACTCACTTGGAAAGTCCATCTTTATTACAAAAACGCCGGGATGAGGGGGAATGGACGCGTTCCCCTGCTCAGACGTGGCGTGCATCAACACCCGGTCGTCTCACAGGTCATCGACTGTGTCATCGATGACAACCTGCTGTAATGTATGATGCGGGTGGTGGACACTTAAGTAACTATCCAGGTGTTGTGGGACATCAGGCGTCATCAAAGGAAAGGTACCCTTTGCTTACTGTCTACAAACGTCAATCACCAGTTAGTGATATAGCATGAATCGTATCTGCAATTCTGTTTAAAATAACCCAATAGTATGATTACCCCAGGAGGGGCCTGGTTCCACAGAAGGGGGTGGTGGGGCAAAAGGGGGTGCTATGCGGTTTGTGCCCCCTCAGTAATGTCTCCCCATACACCTAGCCGATCGTGAACGTGTTCGACCCAGTCCGATCGTCACAGACAGCATGTCGCGATCATCGTAGACCAACGAGTTTCGATTGCCTTTACAGGTGTTGATACGTCTCGGGGGGGGGTTTGGGTGACATGACTGCATGTGTCCTCCTGGCGCAGGCCCTGCTCTAACATAGTTTCCCCCCTATTGTGTAGTTCTGGAGGCTTAAAACAACCCAAACCTTCAATTTCTTTTATTCTAATGAAAGAAATTCATTAGTTTAACCATTTATCAGAAACATGCACAACTAAAATGTTTGGCATTAGGTTCTGCTCCTCTGGGGTAACTCATTTCCATTGCATGATGGTCTGTACAATATTACTAATAATAGTAGCAAGACCATAATGTCATTAATAACTATCCCCGGATTCGCACTCGCATGCTAGTGAAACCAGCACACATCAGACCGAGTGAGTAACCTGATGATTAAAGACAATTATGTCACAGAATTAAATCTGTTGTTACGATAGGAGCAATCCCGGAGTTAGCTGATATGTCACTGACCAATGACCACTCAGGTTTTCTGTCTGAACTGGCTATGCTAAATGCTAATTCATGGTTATTAGCAATACTATTATAATACCATGATACTAATATTATCATGGTTATTATTAAAGTATGGTCAATCAGTTGTTATGCTTATTCCTTATCTACACTAAAAGCCCTTTTTCTAGTCTACCTGGTCATGGGGAGAGCCAATGGGGACTAATAGAAATAATTAGCCAGTTACAGTAGACGTCTCGCTTTGGGGAAACCCTTCTGTGCGAGGTTAGGGTTGATTGGAGGAGCCTGACTGGATCCAAAAATAACAGGATGGGTTTTCAAGTTGGGTGTCTCCATTACTAGACTGTCTCTGGCTGTTGCTGTGGTAAAATGTTTGAAAATCTGCATTTCTCCATTCTGTATCGATCAAACCAGCAAACTGTTGGACATATATCGTACCTCAAAAGGATGTAGACATTTTCAACAAGGCTTTCTAGTTGAGAAAGACTGCACATAAATGGAACAACAAACCTCAGTTTGCCTCCAGATGTCTTGCTTTGAGATGACTAATAGTTTCCCCTGAATACAGTTGAGGCCGTGTATAACTTGCAAACTTGCAAATGTTTTACAATCTACTCAGGATTTACTCTGAATATCCTTCTGAGGGACTTGAGGTACTGTCAAACAAAATCTGAACTGGATGGTTGAACAACATGTTGGCCCTGATCACTGACTCCGCTCACTGAGTACAATGGGGATTCCATGGCAACAGCTGAATGCCGAGTCAGATGTTTTACATAGGTACAATCAACAGAATGAGTAAATGTGTCCAAACTTTTGACTGGTAACCTATACATACAAATCTAGTCCTAATGCCTAACCTTAAACCTAAAACTTACACAAAATATTTCTTTTTTATAAATTGGGATGGAAAAAATAACCCCACCAGTCACCATTTAGTGATTTAACCACAGTTTGGGGAAGTTCTGTACCCATTATACAGTTAGTCAGAGACACACACATTCCACCATTCAACCAAAGTTTGCTGACATGGAAATACAATGTTGCTTAAGATGATAGGTGTGGTGAGTTTTACACAGCTCGTATTTGTTTCACATGTGTGAATTGGACATCTGTATTTTGGTATTTTTTTCACTATCCCAGCTCCACCTGAGACACCCTTGGACAGTAGGATCGTCGTCAGGGACATCGTATTATTGGCAATAGAGAATCTAGCTTGAAGAGTTCCTGCTCACGGGTGGATGGAAAGATTTCTGCTTGAATACCTGCTGTTTATTTATTCACACATTTTGTCATTCATATTTGACAGGAAAGGACCTCAAAAGCAATATTCATTTCTAAAATGATTGTAATGAAAAAAATGGTTAAACGGATGAGAGACTTACTTATAGGCTGATAAAAGAAACCTTGTATATCGTCTTTTACTGGCCTTGTGACAATATTGTGCTGCAGATTTACAGCGTCTAGACAGCCAGTCTATTACCCAGCCATTAGCTTGTGGCATAAAAGGGAATCATGTCCCTCTGTCCTGGGCTATCTGAAACCCATTGGAGGAGAAGGTTAGAGGTGCTTCCAATGGGTTACAAGAAGGACACAAGAAGAGACGAAAGAAGATGCAAGGAGTATGAAACCGAGATCTTACCAGTGGGGTTTAAAAGCCAAGGTGAGGATGGGATATGTCGCCATAACCCGACATCCCTACAAACCCCTCCTATCTCGTCCTTCCTTGCACAGCCTTCAGACATAACCCTACATCCCTACAAACCACTCCTATCTTGTCCTTCCTTGCACAGCCTTCATTCTCCGTTCGCACCAATCACTCCATCACACCCAGGTCTGAGCGACGCTGGTGCAAATTCAATCAGGACAGCGAGGGTTAGAGTCGGGGGGTATGAAAATTAAATTTGGATTTTTTCTATCTCATTCTGTGGATCGGAGCCAAGAGGCACCCTCTGCGCCCCTCCCAGCAAGCAAGTGTCTTTCAATTTGCCAGATTAGCGCCCCTAGCCACCCGTCATGTTTCAGAACGGAACGACAGAGCACCCGACCCCCCTTGCTCTCCCTTGATCCTCGACCACTCCCTGTTTCCCCAATCTTATTAAGCTAATTAACTCTTTCATCTTCCAATTTCCCCGCATCTCATTTCTCTACTTTCCATGTCTCGCCATCAATCCTCTAATCAGGTTCAAGGTAAACCTCCCATCCGCCGTTTGGGGCCCGTAAACGTAATGGAAGCAGAAATTCATTTTCGGTATTTATTGTTACGAGTGTGTTTTGGCGGGGTTCTCCTCCCCAGAATGGCAAAAAACAGTTTGGGCAAAGTGATGTATTTTGTTTCCATGGTGATTCTGTCTTAGGTCGTGCCACAGAGTGACATGTGGCCAATAAGGAGGTTTTAAGTGTTGTGTATTTCCAACGAGACAGATTTCCAGAGGGCTTCAGAAATAAAAGCATCGTAAAAAATAAGGTATCGCAAACGTGTTCTATCTGAGGGTCTGGGAGAACTGTTAGTTAGTAAATCAGGATCTGTCAAAAGCCAGTTCCAAAAACAGGGGAAGATAGAAGTGTTGAACAACACACCTAATGGCATATGAATGCAGTCTGAGCGTGAGAAAAACAAAATCTGATCCACCGCTCGGCTGGAGATGGAGGGAGCGTTTTTAAATAGATGGCCGTACCTCAGTAACACATCTCTTTTCTTGGAATAATACACCAGCGCTCGTCACACGGTCGGAGAGCTCTAGGCACCCAGGGTTACACAGAGGCCCATTTAGACAACTAATCGATCTGTCATTCTGCAGGCCAAATTTTGCCGGGTGAAACATGAACTAAGCAGAAGTACAACCCCTTTAATCTTCTCCGCTACTGTTTACATTAAAATTTGAAACACAGTGAAAACTGCAGTCCACATGAATGCTGTTCCTGGAAATCAGAGTGAAGGATGTGTTTTTGCCATTTTTTAGGCGGCGAGTTGCCACTGAGTATTATGCCTGACCTCCAAACCCAAGTTTAAAGGTCAGACAGAGTCGCCACCAGCTAATGACCTTCCTTTGACACTTTTGACTACTTTCTTACTCGGTAGATTTTAATAATCGACCACATCAACACTGAATGAAGTGGATGACCAATCGTAACTGAGTTTACTAGCTGAGGATGGTGAACTGCATTGAGAGGGGATAGCATTTTGAGGAGAGCAACCGTTTTTCCGGGATAGCTCTCACCTATTATCATCAAAAACATTTGACGAGCACATCGTGTCCTGGAATTTTGGATCAGAACCATAACAAAACCCAAATGGCTTACACCTAAAAACAAATGAACAACTGTCAACGAGACTTATGTGTGTCATTAACTGAAGTTAGAAGGTCAGTGTTAGAAATGTCACCTACCTCACAAGTATGCAGTTAAACGTGTCCAAATGGTTTCCACAACATTGGTCAGACTGCCGTTGGCTCTTTAATGCTGAGCTCATCCTGAGGACAGATTCAGATTCCAAGACTTCATCCACACCTGTTATAGAAATCCCTCCAAACACTGAACCAACACCACACCTTAAGACTTGCCCACACTCTGACCACACATCATCATGCACTCACTCCACCGCATTCATCCATCCATCCATCCATGTCTATCACTGTATTCACTTATTCATCATCCTTTAATCAGCCATCCGATCATTTATCTGTCATCCTTCATCATCCATCTGTCAAGCAATCCATTAATGGTTCCATCATCCATCCATCGACCATCCCTTCATTGATCTGCCATCCATCCTACTGTCATCCGTCCACTCAATATACATCATATTTCCATCCATCCCTCATCCATTCATCCAACATTCTCAGACGGAAGGATGAGAGGGAGACAGTCTTGTTAATGACCACTGGAAGAGCAGCTGACAGAAGCCACATTGTCAATAGGGTGTGAAATTCCTGCCTGCCCGGACCTCCGTCTGGGCTTCGTGTGAGAGACGAGTCAGACTGTCTGCCCACAGAACGGGCCCCTTGGGTGTTCCCATCATGCACTGGCGAGCTGAGGTTTATCCGTGGGAGCTGGTAACCGACCAATCAGCGGCTCTACCCTCAGTCATCATTTATGCTCTCATAGGCCAGTGGAGCACTCAGTGTACCTGATAGCAGTTCAGCACAGTGGTTAACCAAGAATCACAACTGGAATCTGCTGCATCTTTATAAGCTATGACTATAGGGGCAATAAATCGCTTGAGATCTCACATGGGACACGAAAGCAGCTGTTGAGAAACGTCTTATATCAAATATGCAACTGCATTAATGGAGAGTGTTTGAAATGGTGATATCTGCCTCTCCTCGTAATGTGATAATTGTTGTGGCGTTAGTTTTCAATTGATGTGGAGGATAAGCACTTAAAAGCACTACCACGAAGCAGAAGAAATATCGAGCTGTCGTCTTCAATGAGCCATTTAATAAACTTTGCATGTCAGAAATTTCACTTGTGAGAAACTCTGCGACATCTATACTGCATGTTTAAAGCAAGATTAATGCTAACTCTCGGCTTTGAAAACTAGCTTCAGAACTAGCTTCACTTTTGGACTGGGGTCACATTACCCCACTGCGAACTCTGTGACACATTTTGCAAAAACAGTTCATTAATTAGTTTGCATATTATATTGTTGGGAGGTGGGACAGTTTCTCGCCTGGAGCTGGCCATCTTGTCTCAGGCGAATAGACCCTGGCGCTCCGGTGAATCTGTTTGTTTCATCAAGTGTGGAATTCAATTTGTAGATTTCTTTTAATCTAGAGCACCTTTGCCCCCAGCGCTGGAGAGGAGACTGCTGAGGCTCCATTTTGGTCTCAGTCTTTTGATGAAATAACGAGGGAGAAAAGGGAGAGAGGGGGTTTGGTGGCGGGAGGAAGGTGACCTTGGTACCTCAATGGAGTGCCCTGCCAGTGATCGCAGTCAGCACCTTTGGGAAACCAGAACACACACATACACACACAGAACACGGCACACTGTTTAAAAAACAACTGTCACTAACAGATAGACAGTACAGGGGAGAGAAAAAACTGCACTGTCATTGTGATAGAGAAAATATATAAACTGACATATCAGCATTTCTGTACACTGCAATTCACAGTTTTGTAGTGTATTCAGTTCTCATGCTCGTCCTTTGAGTCCTTGTTGTTCCCTGGTGGGTTCTGCCTGGCCAGCAGCGAGGGATTCGCTACAAAGGCACAGCGTAGCTTTATAGTGCTGTGGTTTCCTCAAGGCGTCTCACTCCCCTGTGAGAACCATTTCAGAGCAAAGCTAGGTGACAGAAATGGAAGTCTTGGAATGGAAGTCTTGTATCAAGTGTTGTATCACACACTGTCAATTTACACGCTGTCTCTGAAACAGACTCACACATAGTAAAACACACATGTACCTACACACACCTTCACAAGCCAGTGATGCGCTATTAAGGAATGGGTTTGGATTCTAAAAGTTTACAGGTTGTTTTTTTCAGAAGTCCTGCTGGTAGGTAAGTTATGAAGCCTCATCTTGGCTTGGGTTGGTGGAGTTGTCTAGGTTTGGGTGGGAGTGTGGGTTTCACTGGGACCTGGGTCGGATTGGGTCCTTAGCGGTGGATGGGTGGGTTTGGGTGGGTGTGTGTGTTTCACTGGGACCTGGGTCGGATTGGGTCCTTAGCGGTGGATGGGTGGGTTTGGGTGGGTGGATGGATATGTGTGTTGCATGTGTGTTTGGGAGATGGGGTGGGTAGTTGGATATTTGTGTGTGTGGGTAGTTGGGTATTTGGGTGAGTGAGTGTTAGGCTTTTTGGCCAGGTTACGTTTCGGCATACAGGTTTGATTATTGAGGTAAAGGTAAGGGTTAATGTTGGACAGGTTTTGGTCTCGGGACTCTGCAAAGATGCATTTGCTGAATATATTTTGACTCTGCTTCAACAATGATACCGTTTTCACTGACCTCACAGAAACAGAGAGGGCACATTAGAGGGGAACATAGAGAGGGCAAACTCATCGTGCTTGGATTCATCATGCTGTCTGTCTGTTGATTCTCTTTATTGTCTGTAGATTCACCACACTGTCCACTGATCGACCGTGCCGTCTGTAGATGCACCCATCTGTCTGTCGATTTGCTTCACTGTCCATTGAGTCACTGTGCCGTATGTAGACTCACTGTGCCGCCTGTAGGCTCACCGTGCCGTCTGTAGGCTCACCGTGCCGCCTGTAGGCTCACCTTGCCGCCTGTAGGCTCACCGTGCCGCCTGTAGGCTCACCGTGCCGTCTGTAGGCTCACCGTGCCGTCTGTAGACTCACCGTGCCCTCTGTGGGCTCACCGTGCCGTCTGTAGACCCACCGTGATAATGACAATGTGAAACAGCCTGTGATGACAGGCTTCCTCTGATTCACACTTGACACACACCACAACATTAACCAAACCCAGAGTAATCCACCCACATATACCATTACAGAGGAGGCCAGACTAAACATGAGGCCAGGTGAGAGTGCAACTACGGGGAGACAGGGAATGCACGATGCCAGTGTAATGCAGTCCAGCTGACCTCCCCCACTTGAAAAAGTGGTCCGACCCAAGAGGCAGCTGAAATACCAGGTGCTCATTTGGCAAATCCAGGCAACCGTGGTGTTTACATTTCAACGACTTGAGAGGGGAGAAAGTCCAGATGTCCAGGCGGAGTATGGCGGGTCAGGATCAGTCCGGTCTCCCCAGGTGACAGCACATGGTTGGGGGAGTTGTGTTTATACCTTTTATTATACTGAGGCGGGCAAAAATCCTTGCAGAGACATTACATCAATTTGACCTTGTGGGATGTTTCCTGATGAGGAAAATGTCTCTTTTCTTCCCGGGTATATGTTTAGGGTACAAGTTCAAAAAGGGCTCCCACGGGTCACCCAGTTTTCTGTAGAATCTGTTTTTTGTGGATAAAAAAAGCACATTTATATTCTTACCTACACATTTAAAAAAACATGGCTACACCAATTCTAAAGATGTAATAGCTGCAGACATTTCTGTGGTAAAGGTTAAGAATCACAAAAAAATAAATACAGTATTTTCTTTATGGAGAAACAAAATCTATGAGTCAAGGAGTTTTGTAACCTTTCTTTTTCTATTCGTTTTTGTTGGTTTTAAATGCAAGTTCTGGTCTTTGAAATGAATGGTTCAACACAGATATTTCTGCACCTATTCGATGTATGGAAGCATGTTCTAATGTTGTTATTGTGTGTGTGTGTGTGTGTGTGTGTACATGCACATTACAAAGTTTAGACAGTAAGGCAATAATGATAATCATAATTATTCAATCATAATTATTATTATAATAAAAATAACATGAAAACCAAAGGAACTATAACAAAAGTAATGAGTGAATAACATGAATAACATGATATAGTTTGACATCGGTCTTAACATGGCGGAAAAGCCTCAAGGCGTGCCATGAAAACTTTAACTGTCCTTCCCTTTCTCTTTCTCACTGTTTTCTTTTCTCTCTCGCTCCACCTCTCTAAAATTCAAATCCCGAATGTTCATTGGCATGGAAAGTGTTACCACATGCAGAGCAAACATATAAACACCTTGCAAATCAGTGATGATTCAGTTCTATCTCTGTCTCGGTCGGAGTCTCTTTCCAATAAATACTTGCAAAGTGAAGGATATTTTTGTCCCCCTTGCTCTAGATGCATGGTGATGTCCTTTGCTGGCCGGGAAACTATCTGTGAGATAGTTACAATTTAGTGAAATGAAAATAGGTAATATAAAGTCTGAAGCGTAGGATCTCTGCTGGCATGGCACGACAGACTGACAGACTGACAGATGTACGCGGCATCTTGCCAGGGCAGGCGTTGTGGACAGTTTGATTGTTTCATTATGTTTCCTATCAATTTGCTCACCATAAATCTACGCTGTCTTGATAAAACATTGCCTGTCAATTTGCTACCCAGCACCTGCTCATAACATATCACAGTGACATTTTGGGGACTTCTGGCCAGGAAGGCTTTTGGTGTTGACTGTTTATCCCAGTATTACATAAGGGTTTGTATGTATGTGTTTGTGTTCATGTTTTTTTAATCCTGGTGGGGCCAAAAAAAAATAATAGATTGGAAAATCTGACTTTGACTTTGTAAATGCATTTCATTGGTCTCAGCATTTATTTTTATTTTTTTGTATTTTTTAGCTTATGTTTAGGTTAAATATTTCAATTGGAGTTTGTGTAAGGAGTTAGGGTTAAGGTTAGGGTTCAGTTAAAATAGTACTTCTTTTGGGAGGGAATATTTTTGTGTCCCCACAAGGATTTGGATTCCAACGATGTGTAACTTGTGTGTGTTGTGTATCTATATGTGTGTGTATGACCGCATGTATATATATGTTGTGGTTTTTTGTGTGGGTTACGTCCTCCAACAGGAATCTTGCCCTTCCCTCTTCAAGGTCTGGCAGTTCCTTGTTGTGGCATGAATCAGTGTGATACACAATGGACCCATTCTAGCAATGAACTGAACCTCTTCTTCACATTCACCGGCCAAGGCAACACAACAGGTTTTTAAACACTTACACTATTTTGATTCAGTAATAAACGCATTTTATACGTGCCTGAACAAGCTAGTGTCAGAACAAGCTAGCTAGACATTTTTTAAGCAGACAAAATAAAAATGTAAGTGATTATTTTTTATAACTAATACAAGACAAACTCTTATATTCATTATTGCTGCTTGTATCTGAACCCAGACATGATGATGCGTGGCAACTGTGCCCATAGCAACAGATACATGTTGTAAATCATGGATATTGATGGTGCTGTTGAAAGATGTAAGTACAGCCTCTAGCAGCAGTAGTTTTACTCCCACACCCAAATATTAATGATACCATCAATGATGACACGGGAGTTGTAGGTACATGTTAAGATTTTTAGTTGAGAGTGTAGCTTGAGATGATGAAATGCTCCAGTTTTATTCCAATATACAGTATTTGGGCTGTGAACAGATACGATAATAACAGCAATTTGAGTTGGAAAAGGTTTCCCAAAAGTCCCATTTCTACAGGAATTCACAGTGGAATATCTCTGGTAGAGGGTATTTGACAGCATTTTTTGACAGCATTTTTGCTAAATAAAATGCTATTCATTGAGAATAATAATTATGTTGTGGCTGGTGTCTGGGCTACTAATGCAACCATACTGAACACAGTGAATGCAACAGTACTGAACACAGTCAATGCAACAATACTGAACACAGTCAATGCGACACTACTCAACACAGTCAATGCAACAATACTGAACACAGTCAATGCAACAATACTGAACACAGTCAATGCAACAATACTCGACACAGTAAATGCAACAGTACTGAACACAATAAAAGGAACAGTACTGAACTCAGTAAATGCAACAGTACTGAACTCAGGAAATGCAACAGTCCTGAACACAGTAAATGCAACAGTATTGAACACAGTCAGTGCAACACTTACACAGTGAATGCAACAGTACTGAACACAGTGAATGGAGCAGTAATGAACACAGTAAATGCAACAGTACTGAACACAGTAAATGCAACAGTACTGAACACAGTAAATGCAACAGTACTGAACACAGTCAGTGCAACACTGACACAGTGCACTTCCTGTCCTAATCCAACTGGCTGTACTTTACCTGTGAGCTGAGAGATTATAACACACACACACACACACACACACACATACACACAATCTATCCAGATGTTTGGCTTGCAGATCAGTCAGTTTATAGGAGGAGCAATAAACATTAGCCTTTCCCAGAGAAGAGGCAGTGTGCTTCTCTCTTTCTGCACTACCGGGCCACCAGAATATGGTAGATGTGTATCCGGGCCAGGCCTTCTCATTATGGGTACACCTGGTTTCGGATATGGGTGGTTTGGTTGCACACTGAGAACGACAGCAGGGAAACCATGCTGGGAAAGCAGCTCAGCTCAAATTCAAACCATCTGCTTTTGTCCTGGTTAGGTACAATGCTGAGGCTACTGTGCAGTTCAGAGGTACTTCTGAATTGACTTCCATGACTGCCATCATGCTTTGGACCTGACTTATAACACCAATGTCCAGAAAAGCACGTGACGCGCTCCAATTCAATGTTATGGTCAAAGCCATTATCCACACTGATGACTTTGCTGTCACTGTGTAGTTAGGCGGTTAAAATGGAATTCCTTTGATGCGTTTTCTCCTTATGTCCTTGAATTCCCGCCAGTCTGCTTGAGAAGCCATTTCCCTGGCGGGATGACAGTGACGTTGACCTACACGGTGGCGACATCGGTGGCGCTGTGTGTAGCAGCTACCATGGTCTCTCAGGGGGCAAAAGACTGCAGCGAGATTCGAGTCGGACATAGGGAAGTCACGGGAGGTCCCATGTTGAGGTCAAAGGTCGGCCGAGGAGTCTGGGTGAAGGGAAGTGGACTATGGGGGACAGGGGCTGTTGACGTGGTGTTTAGACATTATAAACCATGTTATCTCAGACAGTGCACTCAGCAGAGTCAATCCATCAAACTGTTATTGGCCCTCCGCCAGTAATTATTCATTGTGTCTTTGATGGAACGTGGGTCGAGTGCCAAACCTGCACGGCAACTGCTTGGAATTTCACCTCAGAAACATTCAGTGGTGTCCTTTTCGGTGGATATGCTTATTAAGTCGATATGAGGTTTGCCTCCCTTGTTCTACATTGTGTAAAGTAATAGAGTCACAAGTGATGGAAACACAGCGGGATATTTATGTATTGAGAAAAGATTGTGTTGGCATTGAGCAAATGCGAGATATTTCAAGCGTGGTCATGGATGTTAACCCAGAAAATAAATCTGAAAATATAGGCAGCCAGGCAGGCATGTCTTGGGAGCAAGGAGGAGATCACACATTGAAAGACTGCGCAGTGAAAATGCCAACTACACACAACTACACACAACTGAAGACAGCTGCAGACAACTACACACATCTGGAGGCAACTATAGAGAACTACACACAGGTGGAGACAACTATAGCCAATTGCACACAACTATATATGACTACAGACAGCCACACACAACTAGAGAAAACTACACATACACACAACTACAGACAACTACAGTTGTGCTCATACGTTTGCAAACCCTGGCAGAAATTGTAAAATATTGGCATTGGTTTGGAAAATATATCTGATCATGCAAGGAAAGTGATCATATGAAGTCATTTATGATCACAGTTGTTTGGATCTTTTTGTAACCATAATGATAAATGAATCACCCAAATGGCCATGATAAAAAGTTTACATACCCTTGACTGTTTGGCCTTGTTACAGACACACAAGTTGACACACACAGGTGAAAATGTCAACTGAATGTGAATTTCCCACACCTGTGGCTTTTTAAATTGCAATTAGTGTCTGTGTTTAAATAGTCAATGAGTTTGTCAGCACTCATGTGGATGCACTAATCAAGCTAGATACTGAGCCATTGGGAGCAGACAATAACTGTCAAAAGACCTGCATTACAAGGTAATGGAACTTTATAAAGACGGAAAAGGATATAAAATATATCCAAAGCCTTGTAAATGCCAGTCAGTACTATTCAATCATTATAATGAAATTTAACGTTTGGGGATCTCTTGATACCCGGCCAAGGTCAGGTAGACCAAGAAAGATTTCAGCTAAAACTGGCAGAAGAATTGTTTGGGATACACAGAAAAACCCAGGCTGCTCTGGAAAAAGACAGTGTCGCTGTTTCAAGAAACACAACTTGACAATACTTGCCAGAAAGAAGCCTTTACTGGATCAATGCCACATTGCATGGTTATGGCCAACAACATCTTGACATGCCTCACAGCTTCTAGCACACTATAATTGGATCACAAGCATTTTGGTCACAACCATTGGCGCTATGTTTGGAGGGGTGTCAACAAGGCCAATAGTGAACAGAATCCCATCCCCACTGGGAAGCATGGTTGTGGCTCACTGATGTTTTGGGGCTGTGTGAGCTCTAAAGGCATGGGGAATGTTGATGGCAAGATGAATGAAGCATGTTTTCAGAAAATACTGGCAGGCAATTTGCATTAATCTGCACGAAAGCTGTGCGTGGGACACTCTTGGACTTTCCAGGACAACAATGACCCTAAGCACAAGGCCAAGTTGACCCTCCAGTGCTTATAGCAGAAAAAGGTGAATGTTCTGGAGCGGCCATCACAGTCTCCTGACCTTAATACAGACCTTGCAACATTTTGAGCACAACTGAATAGACAACTTGAGACAACTGCACGCAACTACAAACAACGGCACATAACTACAGACAACTACAGATAAATGCACAGCATCTCTGCATGGCTTTAATGGAGACAGTCTGTGATGAGCGCAGTGACGTTTTGAATTATCTAACCAACCTACCTTACCTTCTCCACCCTTTGACAGCCTTTGGCTCTAGTAGCTTGTTTTGGGGTGCCCAGAAATGAGGTGCTGGTTTTCAGTGGAGTCTAGCCTGGCCGCTGGGAGAGTCCTGGGGATTAGACACCCTGTGAAACTCTCTTTGTCTCTCCCACTCTGCCGCTCCGTCACCCCCTCCCATGGTCTGCAATTCTGTCTCAAAGCCCCTCTGAGATTCTCCAGAACCAACCAACCCCTGCTGCCTGTCCCCCTTCTATACACCCCCACCTCACAACACACAGACACTTACACACACACACACACACACACACACACAAGCCCAACTGAGCCCCTCCTCGTCTTCGGAGAAGAAAACGATCCGCTCGTGCCCGTGTCGTATTAGTGCTGCTATTACGCAGTGCAGACTGACTTTGAGAGGACAAAGGCCAGTCTGGGGCAGCAGGAGATCTGGGACTGCAAGGGGAGATAGGAGGGAGATAGACTGGAGAGAGAGGTGAGGTATAAGGGCAACAGACTGGAGAGAGAGGTGAGGTATAAGGACAACAGACTGGAGGGAGAGGTGAGGTATAAGGACAACAGACTGGA
>JACXGJ010011213.1:0-20266 GCA_016801105.1 Esox niger | reverse complement strand
AATACAAACCTGTCAAACGATGGGGAATGGTGTGCTACATCAAGCAACACAATATTTTCCACACCCTCTTTTCCCACAATGTAACTCAATGGATATGAAATACATATTGTCCTATTGAGAAAAACATATTCTATATACCGCAGTGAATGTATGGTAGGAAATGTTCAGGAGAGTCTAGACTGTGATAATATGCAAAGAAATCAAGGGGCACTGTGTATTTGCAAATGTTGCTGGCTTTTTACTCCGCCCATACCATTGGCCACAATGTAACTCAATGCATATGAAATTCATATTGCCCTATAGGAAAAAATGGTTCTATATGCCACAGTGAATGTATGGTAGGAAATGTTCACAAAAGTCTAGAGTGTGATAATATGCAAAGAAATCAAGGGGCACAGTGTATTTGCAATTGTTGCTGGCTTTTTACTCCGCCCATCTCAGTGTCCACAATGGAATTCTGTGGACATGAAATATATATTTCCCAATAGAAAAAAAATTCTATTTTAAAAGCGAAGCATATTAGCCTGTAAGAGGCTTACTAGTATCTACTAACTTACTACTTAGAATAGTCATGAGTATTGAACAATTGCCAGGGAGACTGAAGTTGAACTTTACACTGCCAAAGGTATTTCATTTCATTGCACAAAAACTACACATGTTGGTTTTTCTTTCATTCGTGAATGAAATTGATACAATAACTATCAATATAAGAGATGATTACTGACATTTTCATCAAGTGAAGAGTCAAGATTATCGTGGAAACGCCTACTCTTTTACTGCCCAGGGATGTGGTTCTAGCCTATATTACCCTAAAAAGCATACACTGATGTGTACTTCAAAAATCCAAAAGAAATAGTTGTAATATAACCATACATCGTTTCATTTTAGGCTTACTATAACGTAGCTCCTGAAGATTGTAGCAAGTAAAGTTTTTATCTACAAATTGTTTTGACTGTGACAAGTCTCAGCTAGGAAGCCCATGTGGTATGTCTAAGAATTCCTCAGGGTCAATTGGGTTAGGCAAAAAGCTTTAGTCATTTTGGTGGGGTCACAATCATTTACTGGAATGAATGCAAATAACTTCCAATTATAGTATGACAGCTTTGTGAGAGATGTGAAACGTTGTATCACCCAAAATGCACAATTTCCGACGACATGAAGATTGTATTCTGTCGGTCACTCACTCGCTCATTCACTCACTTAGTGAGAGACATTCCCTCTTCTTGGCCGGCAAAAAAGAATTCACTGGTGTGCTCTGCAACACAAAAAGGTCTGGATGTCCAGGGAAGAAAACAGTGGTGGATGATCCTAGGATCTTATCCATGGTAAAGATCCTCCAAGATTATCCAAGTCTACCATAAAGAGAAGAAGACTTCATGAAGTGCAAATACAGAGGGTTTACCACAAGGTACAAACCATTCATAAGCCCAAAGAATAGAACCAGATAAGACTGCCAAAACATCTAAAATAGCCAGTCCAGTTCTGGAACAGCATTCTTTGGACAGAAGAAACCAAGGTCAACCTGTACCAGAATGATGGGGATGAAGTATGGAGAAGGCTTGGAATGGCTCATGATCTGAAGCCATCTGTAAAACATGGTGGAAGCAGTGTGATGGTATGGGCTTGCATGGCTTGGGTTACTATTATTTATTGATGATGTGACAGAAGACAGAAGCAGCCAGATGGGTTCTGAAGTGTGTAGGGATATATTGTCTGCTCAGATTCAGCCAAATTCAACACATTTGCTTGGACAGCACTTCACTTTACAGATGGACAGATGGACAAGGACCCAAAACATACATCTCGGCTATTTAATTTCAAATCCATTGTGGTGGCGTATTGAGACAAAGCTATAAAAATTGTGCATCCAAATATTTCTGGACGTAACTGTATTAAATGCATATCATTGGATGTATTAAAATGACACAACGTGACGTCAGGTCCTCCAAGCAAATCAAAACTCAAGTAATGTGATTGGATTTTCAGATATGGTTTTAAAGACACATGAATGATAAACATATTTCATACATTGGTGATACTAATTACACCTGCCTTAGTTCAAATATTGTTTTTGTGGACATACCCTTTAAATCATACAATTAGCAAATCATGGGATACAAACATACAAACATGTGTTGCCATCTAGTGGCGGTTGCAGTAAAAGACCAATTGCCTTCCATATTATCACAGTGAAGCAAAAGGCATTATATATATTTTTTATTGCAATAGATATATTTCCCTCACAGTGCACCTTGGAGCTTGTTCTTCCTCATCTTGCTCCACATCCCTCATATCTTTCTTTACTGACCACCAGTAAAGAAATCTGCAACAATCAAATTTACAGAGAAGTGTATCTCTATTATCCTATAAGACAGAATTGTAAGCAAGCAAGTTTATTGATATAGCACAATTCATACATAGAAGCAATTCATTGTGCTTTACAGTGAAAATAGAAATAATGCAATAGAATCAAAAACAGTTTACACAGAGGTTATTCCTCTGATAGCACCAGAACTTGCATTACAATTGGTAAAATATAGCAGGATGTACATTTAATAATACAATAAATTAAGAAGAGAAATATAAAATACAACATAATAATAAAACATTAAAATTAACAATAAAATTGAGATAAAATATAAAACATAGAAAGCTAGAAATATTATAACACAGGATAATAAAATAGAAATAGAATATAAAACATAGGAAGCAAGAACAACTAACACTAAACAGTGCTGTTATAAAAACAGACTCACAGTGGGGTTAAGTTTGAGAGCTCAGTCATAGGCAGGTGAAAAAAGAAGTGTTTTTAGCCTTGATTAAAAAATTTACACATTTAGTGAATGTCTAAGATCTTTTGGTAGTTTATTCCAGTTGTGTACAGCATAACTGCTAAACGCAGCTTCTCCATGTTTATTTTGGACTCTGGGCTCTACTAGCTGACCTGAGTTCATGGATCTTAGAGCCCTGCTCGGTTTACAAACATATCAGAAATGTATTTGGGTCCTAAACCATTCAGAGATTTATAAACTAAAAGCACCACTTTAAAGTCTATTCTGTAACTGACCGGAAGCCAATGCAAAGGTTTAAGAACCGGAGTAATGTGCTCGGTCCTCTTGGTCCTGGTTAACATTCTAGCAGCTGCATTCTGAATGAGCTTCAGCTGTTTTATAGTCTTTTGAGGGAATCCAGTTAAGAGGCCATTACAGTAGTCAACCCTACTAGAGATAAAAGCATGGATGAGCTTCTCTTGGTCTTTTTGGGACACCAGGCTTTTGATTCTGGATATATTTTTCAGATGGTAGAATGCTGTTTTGGTGACAGATTTGATATGACTGTTAAATGTGAGGTCTGAGTCTATCAGAACACCAAGATTACGGACTTGTCAGCTTTGTGTAATTTATCACCCTAGGTGAGTATTCATTGTGAATCATGGAAATGTATGGAGATAGGGTTCAGAAATGCCATTGTGATATTTAGAGTATCTGTCCACACCGAATGCAAAATTCCATAAAAAATGTAAACCCTGCCCCCAATGAACTTTTAAATTAGGCCCTTGGGATGAAGTTCTCTGGAGCTGCATCACTGTGTAAATATTAATGACTACACAATCAGGCCAAACAAATATGTGACATCAGATCAGATTAATAGATCAGCCCACAAACATTGTTCAGTGAGCCAACCTGTTGCCCGCCAACAAAATCCAAACTTTTCTATTTTGTTTTTTCAAACATTCTGATGTAGACTTGGGTACATCATGGCAAAAACTATTCCTTGTATGTAAATTCTGCAAGTATGGATGTCATCACCTATACAGTTGGGAGGGAATATAAACTTGTAATATATTGTAATGTATGTCATGTAAAATCAGAACAATTATCATGACACTACTTTGAATACTTTGACTCTGTTCTTGATTATTGTTCCCGTACATGTACAAAATAAAACCTAAAGTAATCAACTGCTATATCAACAACTGAAGAGCTTATTTCTTGATGCATTAACAAGCGTTTATATCAAGGGCTTTTATCAGACAGCACACACTTTCACTGATCAGCCATAACATTATGACCATCTGTTTCATATTGTGTGTCCCCCTTTTGCAGCTAAAACAGCCCTGACCCATTGAGGCATGGACACCATTAGACCTCTGAAGGTGTGCTGTGGTATCTGGCACCAAGACGTTAGCAGCAGATCTTTTAAGTCCTGTAAGTTGCGAGATGGGGCCTTGATGGATTTGACCTGTTTGTCCAGCACATCCTATAGATGCTCTATTGGATTGAGATCTGGGAAATTTGGAGGCCAAGTCGACACCATGAACTCATAGTGGAGTTTCTCAAATCTTTCTTGAAAAATTTTTGCTTTGTTGCAGAGCATTATCCTGGCGAAAGAGACCAATGTCATTAGGGAATTATTTTGCCATGAAAGGATGTACATGGTCTGCCACAATGCTTAGGTAAGTGGTATGTGTCAAAATAACGTCCACATGAATGGCAGGACCCAAGGTATCCAAGCCGGACATTGCCTCCGCTGGCTTGCCTCCTTCCCATAATGCATCTTGTTGCCATGTGTTTTCCAGATAAGCAATACGCACGCAGATGTAAAAGAAAAGGTAATTCATCAGACCAGGCCACCTTCTTCAAAATTAATACTTTGTAGAGCCACCTTTTGCAGCAATCACAGCACCAAGTTGCTTTGGATCAGTCTCTATGAGTTTGCCACATCTTACCACTGGGATTTCTGCCCATTCCTCCTTGCAAAACTGCTCCAGCTCCTTCAAGTTGGATGGTTTGTGCTTGTGAACGGCAATCTTTAAGTCTGACCACATATTTTCTATTGGATTGAGGTCTGGGATTTGACTAGGCCATTCCAACACATTTATAAGTTTCCCCTTAAACCACTGAAGTGTTGGTTTGGGGTGAACAGTGTGTTTGGGGTCATTGTCCTGCTGGAAGGTGAACCTCTGTCCTAGCCTCAAATCATGCACAGAGTTGTACAGTTTTACTCAAGAATATCCCTGTATTTAGCACCATCCATCTTTCCTTCAGCTCTGACCAGTTTCCCAGCCCCAGCTTCTGAAAAACATCCCCACAGCATGATGCTGCCACCACCATGTTTCACTGTGGGGATGGTATTCTTTGGGTGATGTGATGTGTTGGGTTTGCGCCAGAAATGGCAGAAAGTTCTTTGATGGACGAAAGTTCAATTTTAGTCTCATCAGACCAGAGCACCTTCCTCCATACATTTTGGGAGTCTCCCACATGCCTTTTTGTAAAAGGTGTTGTTTTAGGTGATCTGTCTGAGGAATCTTGAAAGCTGCTGGGTTGGTGCACTTATGTGAGCAGTTTCATCAATCATGTGTTGTTTCACACAAGAGTTGTTTCACATCTGCTGTTTTTACTCTTCAGTATGAAGTTTTGGTTGAAAAATATAACATAACCCAATGTCAGTAAAAAAGACAAAAGGTTTAATAATTGTTGGGATTTTTTTTCTGAGCAGTACTGTACATATTTGTTGGGATCAAACTTTTATCAGATTATTTGAAAAACCATACTGAAAATACTCTATAATTATTTGAGTCATGATTTAATGTGTAAATGTAATTCTTGGTAAATAAATGTTGCAATATAATACATAAAACTGTGATGAAGGTATGCCATTACATTTTTTGTGATCTAATTTTGTATTACTCATTTAGTTATTTTTTCATTTAAAACCCTTGTTTATTGCTGATCCATGTAAGACTCTCAATATGAAATCTAGAGACTAAGATGTATAAGAAAGGTGTAACTTGTTTATCTCGTTTTACATTCAGATTCAAACGTTGTTGATTAGCAGTACTTAAAAAAAGCAATTCAATGTCATCAAAGCAACATGTTTTTTTGTAAAGCATTAAGGCCGGAAGACCAGTGGCTGGTTAAACATTACATTTGACTTAAATGTATTGAATTTACTTAGAACACACTGTAGAATATCAACGGTGTTCTCGATTACCACAGTAGGAGGCGTTCTGCTACTGCCAAGGATATCTACCTGTTTTTATATGTTCGCTGTATAACTAACTGTAGAGCTCTGGATGAGAGCAGGGCAGAGTGTATCTACAGTACTGGTACATTACAGCTCTGCTCCATTACCCAAGAGAAATGAAGAGTAGCATCAGCAGAGAGGTCAGAGAGGCAGTGAGGAGAGTAGGAGAGGGGAGGCGGAGGAGCGCACGGGACATTCCACTAGGCATGGGGATAATCCTTCCCCCTGGAAGCAGAGACAGGTCAAATATCTCCTGCAGCTCAATATGGCCCCCCACCATCTGAGGGATAACTGGGTTAGAGAAATGAAATGGGAAAGAGGGAAAGGAAAGGGGAGAGAAGAAGACGGCGGGGTATACAAAAATGTTGGGGTGAGAGGTCGACAAATCACCATTACGCGGGACTGACTTAAATACACGTCCGTCCACAACGCTATCATTACCTCTGAGGTAGAAGTAGAGTCTGACTAAGGAGCGTTGGTCTGAGTAGATCTCACACTGGTATGTACCTTGGTGCTGCAGACCAGCTGAGGGTATAGAGTACAGCCTGTCTGTCCCTGAGGTCACCTCCTCAAACTGATCCATCTGCTGGGTCTTGATCTGCAAGATTATTGGAATCATGTCCCAAGGCGAGCCCATTATACTCTAAAGTTTAGGAACCATGTCTCCCTTTCAACTCGTTGTCTCTCACCTCTTGTGCAAACCTCCAGACCACCTCAATCTCATGAGGCAGTGGAAAGGGGACGTCACACCTCATCCATGTCCGGTTGTTCCCTATGACTGTGAGCTCCTTGACTGTAGACACCGTAACGCACAAACAGGCACACAGGCACAAACATACTGAAAACCAAATGAATGAAAGAAATGCTTGGGTCACACCTTATGGTGAAGCTGCTGTAGTGGGGCAGCAGACAGTGGCAGTCTGAGACGTCTTAACTGGCACCTTACGGGAGATCCAGTGAGGTGGCATAGCTGTGATTTCATTTTTAAATCCTCACTGAATTAATTACCAAAAACATTTCAAGGATTGAAGGCACAACATGGATGTTTTCACAAGGAGGAAATGCCTTTTCTTACTCAGTTCCAAAGGAGGTTAAGAATGACATATTTTAACAGTTTTTTTGAGACAACTAAGGTATAATCCAACATCTATACCAGCCCAATCTCTTAAAATCTGGGTCCCATATGCATACAAATGCCTGCTACCTATGCATCAATATGTGAATGCATTCATCAATTCATTTTGTAACATAGCGTGGACCTGAAGGGGGCGCTTCTGGCGCGGTCCTGAGGGAGACCCTTGAACCCAGCTTTTTACACATTTTCCCTCCAATCCAACAAAACAAATTCACCCTCTTGTCTACCTGTCATGTTGTGTTCTTTTGTATTAAGGTTACTATAACAGCGTACATCTCCTGTGTTCTAAGTCATTCATTCTCAGTAGGACATGTTTCAACAATGACAGAAAATACTGAGCTTTTTAATAAGTGTGAATAAATACTAATACTTAAATGTGGCCTATATAATCAAGTGGATGAATTCCTAGTTTAGTCAGAATAACTACAAAAATGTCTCGCGAATGGAATTTAATTAAATATTAAGCTACAATTTGTACAGTAGCTCACTCCACTTCCCTCCACCGTGTAAGATCAGTTCCAAAAATGTATCTTTCTTATCATGACGACACGCCATCATGTTGCTTCTAATGCAAAGTTAGGTAGCTAGGTAGGAGTATCCAAGCTGTCGGCTTGATTAGAAGGGAGCAGGAAAGACTGTTGAAAGTATCTTATGCATGGAGTTGAAGTCTTTCAGAGAAAGGAAAAATTTGAATACCTTGAACATTTATCAACTGCTAGTTAGGAACATCACTCAACGACAACCGCAACTATAAAAAAATTACTTGTAGCGCAGTCTGTAAGACATGGAAAATGAAACAAAATCAGACTGCATTTTTTCCCCAGAACATGCTCATCCTTCAACCCACACTGTGGCATCTCAGTGTGGTGGTTGTGGCAAGCAAAAACATTCCTTGCTCCTTCTGGCCAAATTTGTGAGAAACATATCTCACTGCCTTAGAAATCTCATGTCTAGTACCCCACCCAAAGTTCATCCCAGGGTGAAGTGCTTCTTTAAGTTAGTGGTGGAGAGTTGACTTCAGTTACTTACATTACTGGACTCCATGTCATTCGACTACCAATTTTGACTCCCATATCTCGATTTTGGGTGTCAATTTCACAAAAGACTACTTGACTCCAACAGGTTTCAGCATTTCAGTTTTTAAGGTCTGCATAGGAAGGGTACCAATGAGGAGATATTTTGATTAAATTATATTGTCTTTATGATCAACTAATAAATCATTAACAAACTTTAATCAAGGATTCCTGACAAGTTATTCAAGCTTTTAGCTCAAGGTGTCCATACTGACTGACCGAAAAGTGCTGGCCTCTGAAATGTATTATACTCTAACAGGCATGCTATTGCCTAGCTCTCTCAGAAATAACAGATTGTTAGAAATGAAATTATTAGGTCGAGCCGAGTCATTTGACATTCAACCTGCCTGTAATTCACCTGTCCTTCAATCCCAAATTATTGTATGACCTTTAACCTGCTTGTCTTACCGATACTATTGTTATAACAGTCATTCTGCGCATCAGTAATGACCACACCATTCCAACACAGAACTACCTAAATATTTTAAATGTTATCAATCGGAAGGAAATGTAAATAATTTCAGTCATAATTAAAATAATTCAATGTGGAAACCCTGGGCAGATTATTTAAAATTGGTGTGAATGGTCCATGCATGTTTTGTTGTTTGTTACCCACCCGGACAGTCCAGTGGGAACTCACAGGAATCATACTGGCAAGTGATGCAGTTATAGACATAGCCAGATGCTTGATAGCCTGAAGAACCAATGAGAGGAAATAGAACACATGGTACAGACTTCAATGAATGCACTTGAATATTTGATATTGAAGTACATTTGTTAAAGGAATACTTAAGGATTTTGTGAAGTCGGACATTAAGCTAAATCCGGGAGTGAGATGAACTGATGGATACTAATTTTGTGTTCCCTTAATTTAAACTGATCACTCTTAGAAAATTGCTAGTGTTAGGTTAATGATTAGAAATGTACAGTATTAGATCATCTGCATTTCTTCCAGAAACAACATTTAACACTGTTGATACTGAAAGCAGACACGTAATGGTCCCCACGACCATGTTAACCTGGGAAAGTAGATTAGATGGACCAATTACCAAAAACCCGAACTATCCCTTAAATATAATTGTATGCCATGTAGGGTTTATTATATTGTAACTACAATACCTATTATAATGCTGGTACAAAAGCATGTTCACAACAAGCATACATTCATTTATTTACAGTAGTTGAATTCTCTTCTGCTTGTTGAGACCGAACAGTTGATTGCAAAGGAGATTTCAGATTTTAGGAGATTTAAGAAGAAGGTAATGCCGGAAGGATGAGGAAATGGATGAGAAAATAGTCACTCACCACATGGGGGGAAACATCCAGAAGCTGGATTTAAAAAAAGACCAAAAACAGGAAAGAAAGATAGAGGATGCAAAGAAGATAACTATTAAAGCAAAGATAGCATACATTTTGCAGACAAACATGAGAAGTTGTCCTTATTTAATTGACATGATTCAGTATAAAATAAGAATATCATTAGATTAATAAAAGCACCACTCTGAGTTTGTTTCAGACCATTATTACAAACTAATTCGTCGATAACAGGCTTGAAAATTAAAACATTATTATGATGCACAACACATTCCAAATATATTACAAAAGTATGGATATGAAATATACAATATGGTATGATGCATTGTAGGCAAGTTAGGAGAGGAGGGGAACGTTTCACCTCTAGGCAGTTTGGAGGCAGCCGCAATGAAACTCTCCGCAGCTGTCTGTAACCTCTCAGCAAATACTGTGTCTGATAGATAGTAGGAAGAACAGAACAATATCCATTTTGTGTGTGTTAGTTAAAGTCTAGTTCAGAGGTGTTTAAACTTCATGGCCACATCTACACATACAAATAATGTTTAGAACCAGCGACAACATTTTTCATGTTGGTCAAGGGATCCATGAAAGGACTTTGGAGGGTGTTATAAAAAGTACTGTTTGTTCTCAAAACAGCAACATGGACCTGGGAGGGTCTCAGATACTCTCCCGTTCAAATGTTTGGGGTCACTTAGAAATGTCATTTTGAAAGAAAAACGAATATTGTGTCCTGTAGAATAACATCACATTTTTCAGAAATACAGCGTAGAAATTGTGAATGATGAAAATGATTGTCGCTGAAATAGATTTTTTATACAGGGTCCCAATATCACCAAACTATCACTCCTGTGATCCAGGAACACATTATGTTTGCTAATCCAAGTAAATAATTTTAGAAGGCTATAAAAAACTAATCAGATTTTCAAACAAATCATAACAGCTAAATTTGCGCTGATTAAAGAACTAATAAAACTGGCCTTTATATATGTTGAGTATCTGGAGCATCCACAATTGCGTGTTCAATTACAGGCTCAAAAGGGCCAGAAACAAAGAACTTGAAAGTCTATTTATTGCTAGAAATTGCCAAGAAACTGAAGATCTCATACAACATTGTGTACTACTCCATTCACAGAACAGCTCAAACTGGCTCTAACCAGAACATAAAGCAGAGTGGGAGGCCCTGATGCACAACTGAGCAGAAGGACAAATACATTAGAGTGTCTAGTTTGAGAAACAAACCATTCACAGGTCCTCAATTGGCAGCTTCATTAAATATTACCCACAAAACAATGTCTTAATGTCAACAGTAAAGAGGCTTCCAGTGTCTGTGTTCTGAGTCCATATTAGTACAGTATATAGACCTTGCCCATGGGAGATTTTGGAGATGTAGGAACTGGCATGGCAGCTACTGCTATTTCACTACTTTTACCCATTCTAACATAAAATAAAAAAACCTGAATGCATGTTCACCTGCTACATACAGTAAGCCATTATGTATTCTGAGGTCATGTACAATGTATGTACACTGGCAGTTATACAGCATTTTGGAAACAAAATACACGGCAATAATTTAACTCTCAACGCCAGTCTCAGTTAAGAAAGCATATACAGTCTTCAAAAATGCAGAAGGCAAAATGATATGGGAGACATGTGGGCAACAAAACTTTTACCATTATTCTGTGTTTGGTCAAACTCCTCAACGATTGGCATGATCTCAGCATATAGGATCTCCTTCAGCTTCTGGTCATAGCCTTTCCCTGAGAAACACACAAAACAAATGTCCTTTTATCATATTTGAATTTCCATTTTGGGGAGCCAAAGAACTGGACCTAAATACAGCATGATCCATTTTCTCACCAACACGCCCAGCCTCAATCACTTTTGGCTCGTTGTCAAATATCTTCTGTATTTTTTTAAAGCATGAGTCTACATTTCTAATGTTGTACTCTGTGAGGATGTGTCCCCAGCACAGGCGCATACTGTCTTCAACCTCCACATAGCACTGATAGCAGCTAGAAGATGACATAAACAATGTGCTGGCATACAGAACCCACAAAACCCATTTCTGCATCTTCAGGATCATGTGCCGTTATGGGTGAAAAATCGGTTGTGATTTTAAAACTGACTAGAATGTTGTGTTAAACATCCATGTACAGTATGATGTCATAAAGCTTATCACTGAGATACGGATATTCCAATTGTATTCTAAATTCTGTGTAAAGTGTATTCCATTTGGGTTGCACAGCAGATAAAATGCTTGAAAATGTTTTACTCCCATGGTTCTTGCAGAATGTCAACTGAGATGGAAATGTACTGTATATAATGTAAAACCACACCATTTATATCTGACAATGACAGTTTAATGCTCTCCCACTTCATCACTGGGTATAACAAGGGATAGTAGTTCATGTGCTATATCTAATGGGTATCCTAATTAACTAAACTAGAGCAGCAGAGCCTTCTTTTGCATGTGTCGGTTTCTCCACTTTTTCTCTCTATTCCATTGTCTCTGGCCCTCTCTCTCTGCTACCACAATGCACCAGTTTTACTGCAGAGCAGAGGGGTGGAGGGAGAAAGGAACAAGAGGAGGCGGGGAAGAAGGGAGAAAGGGAAAACTAGGTAGGGGTAGATATAGAGAGAATGAAAAATGCTTACCAAAGTGTAACAATACAGAGTAGAAGTTTGTCTGCAAGGAAACTGACAGGAAAATTAAAGCTAAGTGAAAAAGAGGGATGAACTGTGAGCAGCAAAGGACACTAAAATCAGTGGGATAGTGAGTGATGGAAAAAAGAGCCAATCCCTAATTAACCAGATTAATGCACATAAAGAGAGGGAAAGTGGTTTTAAAAAGAGACAGAAAAAGGGAGGAAAAGGAAGAGAGATGACGAGACAGAGCAGAGGGGAGAGGACAAGAAAAGAGACTACTAATCAAGCCTACCGCCTCATGGCATTCCATATACCTTCCCCCTCCAGCCCCGCTCCTCCAGCCCTGCTCCCCCTCCAGCCCCGCTCCTCCAGCCCTGCTCCCCCTCCAGCCCTGCTCCTCCAGCCCTGCTCCCCCTCCAGCCCCGCTCCTCCAGCCCTGCTCCCCCTCCAGCCCCGCTCCCCCAATTCCACTCGGTGTGTCTCCTTGGTAACCAGACAGGGTGCCTAATACACCAATATATTTCCAGTGACAGGGTGAGCTGGGTACTAATGCATTCATCTGTCTCCACGCAGACAGGCTAATCAATATTGGCCAAGAGTCTGCTTCAGGATTGCCAGAGTCAGACAGCCAGTCAGTCAGCTGCGCTGGCTTCCCAGCTGGGGAGGGAGGGTCACCAATGAGTGTGTGTGTGTGTGTGTGTGTGTGTGCGTGAAAGAGAGAAAAGCAAGAGCATAAAGGCAAGAGAAACATAGAGTATGTGCATGTGCATTGTTCTGCATTATGTACCCAATAAGAAAAGAAAACAATAGAGAAAGACTGAGTGACTGAATGTGTGTGTGTGTGTGTGTGTGTGTGTGTGCATTGCTCTTTTTGTGTTCGTTGTAGAGAAGCAAAACTTTCATTCTGTTCTTATACATTTAAGAATGAAAATGCTCTTAATTAATATCTAGTGTCTAAGAGGCCAGCATGGTAATATTTCTGGATGGCTTCATGTGTAGACATTATGAAGATGATAGTCTGTTATATGTCAAATGTCTGCTAATGGCTTTGCGGCTCTTGGATCATGCTGTGGAAATTGTGCTTCTAGTGCTTCAGTGCTTTAATACCTCAATTACTCTGCAGAAGCCTGGAGAGAGACAGACAGAGAAAACAAAAGCAACAGTAATGTAGGGACCGAGGTGTATTCCTCAATTAGACGCTGATGAGATGTACACTTCTGGAGTCCTTCACATTCAGATGCAAAACATAGCTAATAACACGCTTTCTTCACACGTTCAACCCGGCTCTCATTCCATCCACATTGATCTGTTTTATTAATACAGACTTATATACTACACAAAAATCACTAACAGGGTGTACATACTTTATTTGATCCTTGTCTTCAAAGATGATAACTGACAGGGTCACAACCCTTGACTGTCTTTTGATTGGTTCCCGTGATGGGTTAAACACAAAGGCAGCCAATAGAGTTGGCCCCCTGAGGTCACTCCAACAGTTAGAGTACAGACATAGATACTTTCCACAGGTATTTGTTGTTAAAACAGAATCCCACTTTAGATGGGTACAGTGGTACAACAGCATTCAGTGGAGAACTGTGGATTGGTTAGGGTACTATAACATATACATGAACTTGAAAATCTGTAAATCAACCACTATGCCATCACTTTGCTTTGCTGTATACAGGTGTATGGAAGAAATCTTGATCACCTTTGAACAGTTGAACTATAAAACACTATCCGTGTTATTATTCATACTGGGACAAAATGTATGGGAAATAATAAAAGTCATTCACATGCTAAAAACATCTCCTACAGCAACTCTTCTTTTCCTCCAAAATGAAGGACATGAATGCAGCCCTGTTCCCGAGGACCTCACCTGTGACCTACTATGACCTCACAGGTTAAGGGTCTCAGGGACAGAGGGGCATGCTGGGAACAGTAACTTTGCAGGTATTTCACTTTGCCAAATGAGTTCAGTTGGAAAACGCCTTTTAAGAGGCAAATCTATGACGTCATGTGACATTTTCAGTTCTGCGGCAAAAGACCGGTTCCTGTACGTATTTATGCAGAAACGCAACACATCTAATAAATAAGAGAACATGTAACATTATGCATGTACTTTCTCCAAAGAAGCCCACTCTAAATAATATACTACACATACATGGAGACTGTTGTATTGACAATAATATGTTCTGCTGATTGCAACCTCAACATACGTACGTATCATGCAACATAATATATATATATATATATATATATATATATATATATATATATATATATATATATTCTAAATATATTGATTCACAATATACATACCTACTTTACTAACCTTAAATCTTCACAAACATCTTCTGAAGTCCACTGAGCAGTGTCATTTAGAATAAAAGTGTCAATCAGTCTACTTCCCCTGCAATATTCTACACAGAAACAACTGCTATGTAATACTTGAAGACAATCTCTAGCCTGATTGTGGGGATCTGCTGTGCTACTATTTAACACTACTATGCTAGACAGACAACCACCGCCAGCGCCAATAATGGCTAAATCTGCTGTCTACGACTTGAAGTGCAGTTATCCTATTTCTCTCTTTTACCACATAGCGGTGGAGCTTCTGTCTCGCTGTTTTAACTACCAAGTAGATGCTGCCTTTGTTAGTCTGCTGGTTTAAAGCTGTGCTCTAACTTACCGGGGGAGATGGGGAGATAGTGCTTAATGTTGGGTAGGAGTAAAGTAGGATGCTAAACGTTGAAGAGAGAATCTTCCAGATCCATCCTAGGAACTGGATGCAATTTCTCCAAAATGTCAGACTCTACATGGGGAGGAAGGAATGACATTCTGTGATTCTCTGTAACAGTTAAACCCTGAAATACAGTCATGATGTTTTGTATTTACTGAGGCATGTCTACTTGACTGTTGAACTATATGTCCAGGCCAATAGTCCTATTGTAAGAACCTTGCTGAACAGTGCCATCTGTTGGTAGACAGTCTGACTGACTAATACTGAATCTCTGAAAATATTTTACAATAAGAGAAAAATACAGTCAATCATTTAAAGAGACAGTCAAGTTAAGTTTCAGCCATTTAGGTGTCAGTTGATATCTGACCAGAAATTGATAAATGTTAATGAATGTTAATTAGGGGGGTCAGTCTATATAAAAATTAGAGAGGAACAGACATTTAGAAATATTTTGTTACGTTTAATAACAACTTCACACACCAAATAATGAAGTGTTGTATTCAAGTGCACCTCTTTATCTATTCTCTAAGCAACATAATTACATTTTCTTGTTTTTACAGCAAAACTGCAATCTGAAACTCAATATTGCTTTTGAACGGACACAAAATGGTTTGTACGCAAGTGCGGATATAAGCCAAATAGTGATAAATCGCAAAGACATGTCTGCCAAAATATATTTCCTTTTCCATCAGTTCCCTTAAATAAAAAATGATTATTTTTATATGAAGTGACAAAACCCTGTTCTTTCAAAATGCATGGTGGTTATTTATGTGAGAGAAAGAGGAAGGAAAACATAAAATATGGAGAAAAACACGATGGAAGACACACTATTACCCTACACCAGATATACTGTCATAAACATGAAAACAGTACTCTCTCAATGATTTCTCTCTCTCACACACGCACACACGCACGCACGCACACACACACACACACACACACACACACACACACACACACACGCACACAGAGAGAGAGAACTCAGCCACACACGTACAAACATTCATACAAACACCAATACAAGGCACATAGACTGAACTAGAATGTATCTTCCTCAGTATAAAGTTCCAGTACATCTCAGCTGTCAAACCACAAAATTTAACACAAAGGATTCAAAACACAAAGGAATTCAACTTAGCCTGTTTTTAAAACGACGTCTTCATTTACCAGGAAATGTTAAGGCAAATAAAAAAAGAAGCATGCATTTTTGTATTCTTCACCCTTTGCTCTTCCTCTCTCCCGGTTCCTCTGTCTGTCTCTGCTCTACGACGGCTGGGTCTGATGGCTCAGTGGCTACTGGGGCCAGACAGAGAGCCCGGTGGCAGGTACGGCACAGACAATAGTATTGATTCTATTATCCTGCATGTGCTCCGCTCTACCTACCTCCCCCGGCAGCACAGCAGAGCCACCAAAGCCACTGTCTTCTCTCCATCAATCTGCATCAACGGAAACATAAACAAACACATTCATACACATTCAAGCTAACACATTCACGTGCACGTATATGCAGAAACTGACACACATGAACAAACACACACATACAAAGTATGTATTTTCGCTTTTGCTTCTTGCTTTCATGGTCTCACTCTTCAGTCTCCTCTCCCTGCTTCGAGCATCCCTCCCACTTTTGCATGCCCTGTCCCCATTCTCAATCTCATTCTCTCTGGCTCTCTTTCAGCCTCTCTTTCTCTCTCTCTCCTTTTTGCTCACTCTCTAGCCTCCATCTCCCTCTCTCTTTCTTTCTCACGTTTTTTGAGCATCACGTTTCCACTAACCCGCCCAGCCCCCTCTTTGCAGTCTGTGATGGTGTGTGTGAGTGTGTGTGTGTGTGTGTGTGTCTGTGTGAAAAAGGAAAGAAGTGTATGTGTAAGATGGGGAGCATTGAGGGTGGTGGAAAGGCTAGGAAGCAGAAAGAATGGAGCTTGAGCAGGGAAGGTACACAAAGCCAAGGAGTGCAGAAGAACCTGGAATCTTGATTTCATGGCTGCCTCCATTTACATCAATCCTCCATCCATTACGCTTGTTGCTAAATTAATAATATTGCTCTACAGTACAATAAACATTGGCTTGTATGACAAGCAAAACACCAAATAAACCACCCATAAGACTCAAGAAAAATACACAAACCACTAGAGTACAATACGTACTCAAGTTCATTATCTCCATAAAGACAAGCATTAATGGCTGGTAGTATTCAAAGGCAGACACCAGACTTATGGCAGTCTGCTGGGAGATTTTTTTGCTGCTTTCAGCTCCTCAGAGAGAACATCCTGTTACCTCATTTTTACTTATGTGTTGGTTGTATAATATAATCAGAGGTCCTCAGAGGGGAATGCGGACCTGAAACAGAATAAAATTCATTTTCCAGTTGTCTGTCCCGAGAAGGCAAAATTAAACATTTGATGTGTATGTATCTTGCTTTGTCATATAGTGCTCTAACCTTGTTATATGTTAAAGACCATCAATAATGTGCATGTGGTTGAGGGCGCGGCCAGGAGTTTCTAAATCATATCTGTGTGTGTATGTGCATGTAATCTCGGAGTGACTGACAGTGGCTATGTTTGCATACATCTGCTTACTCCTTAAAAATAATATCACACGTAGAACTGTATGGATATTTTTTACTTGACTTGTAAACCACATTTAACCAATTAATTGCCAACAGGTAGGTGTTAAGGACTGCATATTTTCTAGAATAACAACCCCCATGAAAGAATCAAAGCACAAGGTATTTAATATAAAACTTAATGGGAACCCTGGACCATTCTGATATTGCTGTCTGGGATGGAGGACAACCTTAACCATTTACAGGTTTCTAGAAAACATGACAATACAGACACCATAGACATTTTTCCCAAAAGACATCTCAGTTCTTTTCTGAAAGTAGGTTAGAATTCATTTGAAGGGAATACTTTAAAGTAGTACATTTCCTTTCAAGCTCATGGCTGCTCATCTGGCAGAACCAGCCAACCGTCTCTGTCTCAGTGTCTGAGCCATCCTTTCCATGCTGGTAGCCATTTGCACTTGAAACGCAAGAACCACTCTCTGGATGTGCTGCCGAGGCTTTGAGAAACACACAGATACACACACGCACAGACAGGCTGTTCTAGACAGGTGGATCTGGCCATGGCTCGACTCCGCAGCGCGCCACTCCACTGTCAGACAAAGCACCGGGAGTGTTCCAGAAGGTGTGACGTCATGTTTGTGCCGCTCGAACAGTCTGGCATGCTGCACTTCATATGTTCCAATTCATGTCATATACTGTAGTTCACACAGTTTCCTTTACAGCTCAGTGTCTGTGTGCGTGATGGCTAACAGAATTGTCTGCCCTCTGATCAGCTGGACAACTTCTCCAGTAATCTGATCAACGACATCATAGTAATGGTTGGAACCTCTTTTGAGATATAAGAAGAGAGAAAGAAATCCCAAAATACTATCCTCGCCCTACAAAAAAATAAAAATTAAGGGGACATAAAATACAGAGACAAGAACACAGAGAAATCCCAACGCATCCTGAACCGTGCTCGACGTAGACATTTGACACAGGTGCATCTGTCTGGGACGGCGCCAGGAGAAGGCTGGACGGGGTACAAAGACGAGTCGTGTTTGACGGCGCCGAATCAGCAGAATTGTGATATAACCCCCCCTGCGCCCCTCGTAGGAGAAGAGGAGAGATGAGCCTCAACGCAATGCGGATGCCTACTGCCTCAGCCACTAGCCAAGGCAGGGGGAGGTGGGTGAGTTAACAGGGGGGGGGGGGTTGTGAGCGGTTGGCTGTTCACAGTCACAAGCAACTGGTATATTTATCTGAACGTGACTACCAACCCCAGGGTTAGAACACACCACGTGATTTGAGCGAAGAGCATTGTTAATGTAATGTGTCGAATGAATGTTTGTGCCTGACCCCCAACTAAATAGCTACATGATATGATGTGCTTCTCGTACGTGAAAACAAAGAACCCTGTTGAAGAGGGATAGAAGGGACTAATGATACCATCGTGTAGGGAGAACAGGCGTTAGTGGATTCTCTGTTTTCAAGGGTTGGGCACATTTCAGGTCATCAATGATCCAGACCACAAAGCCAGAGAAGACAAAGTGACACCGCAGAATAATTACAAAATTGTCTTGTGTTCCTAAACCGGACTGACGTTACTGCTACAAAATAAGGGAGTGCGGGAAAGAGGTGTAAAGATGCAGGGGCATATAGATCTATGATATTAGATCTAAAGGTCTTGTAATAGGTGTTAGGTCTAGTTAAAGACTCTAAGAGGCACATTCACAGAAGGAAAGCATTGTGACAGTATCTAATTTGGCCATCAAGAAAAGGTAGGCTAGAGTAAGTGGGCTGGAAGTGCACACATTACCACTTCCAGAGCCACAGTAGTGATATGTGATAAGACTGTGCGCCTTACCTCCCTAAAGCCTGGACATGTAGTTCCCCGACTCAGTACTCCGGGCACTAGACACATGCTGTCAAAATGGTACCAGTGGAAGTAAATGGGACCCGACAGGAACGTCTTGCTGTCAAATGAATCCGACTCGTCACAGCGCTTCATCTCTACATGGTTCACGCAAAGAAACATGTCCTCAATGCACTGTTCAGTTGTATGGCCTGCAAAACGACGTATCTCTGATGTGACCGAAACGACCATGAGTTTGTTGTCTTCATCTGCATGTCCAATACACAGGCCAGACACTTACCGGTGCTGGGGTGGGGTTGTGACTCGGCCAGGGGTTATTGTAGGTTGTGTTAACACTGCGGGGAAAGCTAGAAGGTTGTACAGTTATCTCCGGGCTGTTTATTATGCGAAACCATACAACCAACTACCTCACGCCGCGGCGCACATTCTGGAGTAGCAGTCCCTCTGCGACGTCTTCGCCAACAGCTCAGGAGTCTCTCTGTTTGTCTGTTCAGTGTAGTATTACGTTCGTCTCTTCGGTAATGATAACATAGAGTAGTGCAAAATGTGACTCAGGCTTTGATTTCCAATACAAATATTAAATGTCACATTTTCAGGATTGCCCCAATATCACAACACTCACACTATCAGAGCAGTTTAGAGAACAGACACGTGTTAGGATGGACAGTGCTTTCAGGAAACCTAAATCCTCAACTCAAACTCAAAATCCTACTTTCTCTATCACCTAACATTAATCCAAACCAGTTTCCTCAAAACCCTTCACACTAAACCTATGCCTAACCCCCTCTCCCTAAATGACCTTTCTCCTCATGGGGTCTGTTTTACTATCTTCGGAGACACTGAAAACCACACACCCATACACACACACACACACACACACACACACACACACACACACACACACACACAC
>JACXGJ010011212.1:0-20206 GCA_016801105.1 Esox niger | reverse complement strand
GTGTGTGTGTGTGTGTGTGTATGTGTATATGTGTGTGGGGGTTAAAAAAACACGTTGCAGTGGGCTTCGTCATTAAAAGGAGTCAGAAAATGATTGTATAATATACATATAAAATGAGATTAGAAAAATACATTATAAACCTGTAACAATGGTTGTAAATTACATTATCGTACATGTAGTAGGCAGGCCAGAGAGAATATGGTATATTTCACCAGACACCTGGTGGACGACACCCATCTTATACAACCACACAGCGTATTGGAACATTGCAGAGGGAATATTTCGTAATACTGTCAAAATGCTGAACTGTCATCTCTTGCTCCATTTAATATTGCATTCATTTGTTATAAAAAAAGAAAAAAAAGAATTCATAACACTGAAAACAAATTCATTGACCTCTTCTGTGTAACAGAATTTATGGAGAAAAAAAAACCAACCACCAAGGGAGGTCAAACTTTAACTACAATCCATGTTAACATTTATTTAACTTTGTTGCAGTGATTTGATATACCCCCTTTTGTTTCAATAACAAAACTGCTTGGAAGTTAAAACATGTAAGCTGCAGAGGCAAGGCCCCTTGTCTCTGTTATTTTATATTTCTTTTACTTTCAGAATTTGGCACTGGTAAATCTATGACGGGAACAGTTGACTAACACACAGTCATCAATTGGCCCAAGAACTATAATCAGCAATAACTCCCCTCCCAATACAAAAAGTACATCTGGGAAAATCCTCTCGGGGCTTCAAGCCATATGAATATAATACGGTTTTGGCTTCTTTATCCAACTGTAGTGGGAAACCATTGGCAGAGAGAAATATTTCAGTTTGCAGCTTTTGAAACAAAGGAGGTACACATGCAAATATCCCATCCCACGGTTAATTTTCATTTACTTTATATTTAATCGATTTCTCCATTTCTCCTTGCAGACAACTTCCACATTGCCAAAGGCAGTTTGTCCGTGGTTGAATAACTGTAACCCGAAAGAAGCATAAAAAAAAAAAAGCTGAGAAATAAGATAAATTGTTCAGATGGCAGAGTAAAGGGCCAAAAACTAAAACGCCTCAACTTATACTTGGGAAGACAAACGATGGCACATGTTTTAGCTGGTCAAACGACTGCTATTCTTTTTGCATAGAATAACTTTAGTGGCTCAGCAATGAGAGCTACCCCGCTCAACTCTCAAGAGCGCATCAAAGAAGCCTTACCTCAGAGCCTCCCAAGTTGGTGCTGGATATCATTGAACAGAATGTCAACACTTGGAAAAAGAAACGACCGTTGATAAGGCACTTTTTCTATATATTTTTTTAATCTTCTCTGAATGTCTCTCCCCTTCTGTTAGTTAACACGTAGTCCTTGCAACGTTCCTAAGTTTTGACTATTTTGGTCTTTATTTTCCTAGCCAATAATATCCAAAGTAACACATTTATCACTTTTTTAATACTTTTTTTTTAACTTTTTCACTTTTTTATATTTCGTAACTGCAAGTTAAGTATAAAAAGCTAAAATTGCCAAAAATATATATTTTTTTATTCTCCAGCACCCTGTAAAAGAATCTAATTTTGTTCTCATCTGTGTTTTTTTATATGCAATGACAGGTATCTACATTTGTATATATTTATATATATTTAACAGGTATGTATAAAGCAATTTGAACAGGCAGGCATGGCTTTCACATCCTATTTTTTTTTTTGAAAGAGTTAAAGAAACGGTCTTGGGCTCAGGAGCTGGGCAAAATACCTTTATGGAGACACATTGTGGATGCGCTAATTGGGGGGGGACATTAAAACGGTATGGCGAAGGTTAAAAATAAATTAATTTCCCCCCAAAATGATTACAATTCATACTGATTTCATATTTGCTTTCTTATTTGCATGAAGGCTAGTATCACATACCCTACTGATGACTTGACTGGTAATTTGAAAGAATAAACACACTAGAAGTGAGACTTGGCCAAATGCTCAACAGAAAAATTGAGAACGCATTTTGGCAGGGGTGTAGATACAACAACAACAAAATAAAATTGTCAAAATCAAACAGAGGAGAAAAGGAAAAACAAAATATTTATGTACATAACTTCAGGATCTATCAGGATCGGCCCCCATCCTCACCCACTGAAACCCTTCTTTAGTGTTAATCGGCTTCGTCTCGTCATGAGAAACTAGAGCTTTGATAAACAATCTGCATCGTTTTGATGGCTGTCAACTTGCACTTTACACAGGCACGAAAACATTAAAATTATGGAGAGCCCTCTGCAATTAAGATACACATTTATATAGATATAATCCAACCGGAAACCCTTTGGCTAAATACGCACACATAATACTTTTTTTTGTCTTTTAGATCACAGCTCGCAACATTTGTTGAGATTCTCTAAATAAATCAGGCACTGCATACTTGGACATAGTGTAAAGGATTCTAGTTGAGGTCAGTAGCTAGTTTGACTATATATATATATATCCACCGGTCCACTTTCCCTCGACCCTCAACACATTAAACTTCTTGTAGTAACACCTCGACCCAATTCTTCGCAGCCCGAACGTCCCTCCTCACTTTGGCTAACTGCCTGCAACTGAAAACCTGCTTTGTCTGGCTAGTCTGTCACAACAGAGTTAATTAGAAAGAATGTATTAACGACAGAAAATAAAGTTTAACCAAAGAACAAAATAAATGTTAAACCAAAATGGGAAAAAAAAAATCAAAGCTCCATTTGCAATCAATTTAGCCATGCTTTTGACAAACAGCCGTGACGGGGCACATCCAGAATGTGTCGCACATCAATGAGTCTCAGAGCTTCATAATACAGAACTAGACGCCAAAATTAACGAAAACTAACAAGTCAGTGTTTAGTTCAGTTTCTCTTTCGTTCTATTTCTTTTTCTTTCAAATTGCCCACAAGTAGGTGTGGAATGAGATGGGCGGGGTTAGAGGAATGGGGACTTGGCATGGCACATTGGTGGGGGACTGGGGGGGTCTGGGGGTCATGTTTAAAGACAACATGCAGTCTGGGTTCAGTTCCCGTTCAGCGTTGTTTAGTGAATACTAGTGAGGTCACCGAATCAGAGCAAGCTGGGAGTGGGGTTGGGGACGGGGAGGATGGGAAGGATTTTTATTGCTATATAATTCAGTGCAGATTCACAAGTTACAATTCAGACAACATCCACCCGGTTTTGTGATTCATGAAGAAAAAGATAGAGAAAGAATGAGAACTCAACTCAATGAACAGAAGAAAAAAATAAATCACAACTTGAAGGGTTTGTTGTGTTTCTATTCAGATTGTTTTTTAAATCTTTTCGTCGTTGTTTTATCAAAAACACGTTAGGGTAACTGCATGGGCGGCAGGAGCCTCCTCACACTGCGTCCGAGAGACTAGCAAAAGGCAATTACCATTTAACTGATCAGCAGGCAGGCTTGGGGGCGGCTCGTCATTGGGTGAAGAGTTCAGAGGTCAGAAGGTCATGTGTTAGTTGCCGGTGGCGGCTAGGTGGTTAGAAACAAAAAACAAACAAAAAGAAAAAAAAGATAGAAAGGATATTAGTGTCAGCAAGAAGAGACTGGAATGACATCATTTTAACAATAAAATGAATGCAATCTCTTATTTCCCATAATTCCCCGCCAAGAGACAAACCCGGCTAATCTTGTTATAATCATGACATTACAGCCATGAGCCCAACTACTAAGCCCCCAACCTGAATGAAAATGTTGTTTTAGTTGAAGCTCTACATAGCCCCCCAGTACCAACAAACAGAGCAGAGGTCAAACAAACGAACAAAAAAAAATAAACTAGTATGTTTTAGTTTCTTTGGAGGTTGGAATGCAAGTTACGAACAGTGTGATTAGTAATCAGGAGGTTTAAAGTAACTAAGCGCTATGAAAGCGATCACAGTAACTATAGTAACGTAATGAATAGACGAATAGCTGTTTATCTCCTGTTCTTTATTTATCCGAATATTTTTTATACAGGAGCCATAAATACATTTGCCGTAAAATATTCAAATATAAAAGGAAAGTACCTCGTGTACAGCTGAAAGACGATAGAAAAAATGTTTCCATGTATTTTAATATTTTATTTCGAGACTTAATACACTGGAGAGGAAACGTTAGCTATAAGATTAAGTTCCGATTTACATTAGAACAACTTTTATATAAAAAAAGAAATTACGAAAGAAAATGAGGAAAAATCATGCCTGCTGGTAACGTGGCTACTGGAGTTCTGTTTTCTCTGTCAAGTTGGAGTTCAGAGTTGCTTTTCCCTTAATTCCCAACAGAAACCGATAGTGTAGAGCATGGAGGACCCAACCCGGTTTCCTGTACAGCTACCATAATCTAGGTTCTCCGCAAACCCTTGTTGTGAAACCCGAATCAGCTATTCGTCCCGCTAATCATTGGAATCAGGTGTACTAGATGAGGCTCTGAAAGCCTACAGCACAGTAGCTCTAAAAACACTCGAGAAGCATGGACATATGGAGACAGATCAGACCTATTTTAGGGTGTAAATCTCATTTCAGAGGAATGTATATTTCTGTTTTATTTTCTTCCTACCTGGTGAGCTGCCTGCTCTGTCCCCAGCAGGTCATAATGTAAACAGAAGCAATGAAGATTGCTGTTGCCTGAGCATTGAAACATAGATCTATACAGTACGGAGCACTTTACGTACTACATTATGTCTATAAATGACAACAATACCACAGAGGACCACGTAGCTAGCGTGTGGACGGGGTTGGGAGCAAATAAATAAAACCCTGACGCACATATACGACACTGAGAAATCCCAAACCTAAGGCATATAATAAAAGGTAATGCAGTCAACAGGTAATGTAAAATATCTCAGGGAGACTAAACTAACCTCTGTCTGTGGTCACTATCCTTTGGTAAGGATGGACCCGTGAGTCATGCCGTCGCACTTTAGTAGCCATTGCACCTAGATCGCAACAGGTCCACAGCGTTAGAAACCATTCACTTCAGGGGGAGAAATGTCTCACAGTAACAAACACATTTCACATTATGGACACATACACTGCTTATACATCCCAGACATAATATACATAGTACACATATGGACTTGATACAGACATTTATGTATAGAAAATGCATAGAAAAAAATAATTACACAGCTTCAAATGTATAACTTAGGTGATAAAACTCCACAGTGCTCAGTGTTACAGTGAGGATTGTTTATGACACCAGAAGGCAAGGGGTCAGACGACTAAGGCTTCCTAGAAAAATAAATCATGTTTATCTTCCACTGAGGACGAGGCGGGAGGAATGAGTTCATAAAATAAAAAATTGAAAGGTGTGAAAATCCACCGCAGCTCAGATTCTAATTGGATATTGCAAGATGGCACCGGGCTCTGTCATCTCTCAAGTCGGCTCGCTGGCAGTCGCAGTCATTTCTCTCTGAATATTTGTCACAAATGAAGAGGGACATTTCAATTTCCCTGGCGTGGCTTCTCTTCGTAACATACATGGACATTGAGCGAAACGCCATGTAAGGTGTTTGTAAATATGGTTGCATAGGAACTGTGACCATGCATAGAGACTAGAAATGAGTTGACTACAGCAACAAAAAATATTGTGTATTGAAAAGAGTAAAAGTAAAATATTGAACGCAATGACCATCCAAAAGTTGGCTTAAAGATTGGTGCAGGCAGAGATACCATTTCAGTGCTCAAGGGTCATTCCTCTTGGACCTTAATGTGGCCGTGTCAATATTTCTGGTATCATTTTCACCGGGAATGGATACATTTCCAGACGTCGGGCCAGAGAGACGGTGGAGTCAGAGGGGGAGCGGACATTTCACCGCTCTTCATTACCCAAGGAGCATTGAGAGACAGACGTGTGTTCATCTGACAAAAATGTGGGTGTTCCCAAAGAACATGTCACCATGGCAACCGCCAAGGGGCCCTAGTCAGATCGCGAACAAACCAACCAGTGCGGTTGCGAAGGAGGCCGGACCCATTGCGCCGGCTCGGGGAGAGTTCTCAGCGCTGGTACTGGGCGGTCGCAGTCGAACGAGACATCCATTGTTCCGACGCGTCGGAGACGGCTCAGAGACAAAGACACCGACCGACGTAAGCCCGGCCAGGCAGCCAGGGTAACGGGAAGGTTCATGGGGGCGGTCACCGATTCCCCCCGCCCACATTCCAGTGGGTGGAACCAGATGTCCTGAGGTTTCCTGTGAGGCAACAGCGATGAGGCGTCGGCGTCGCTGCCTGGGTCTAAACGTGTGATATCATCCAATGGGGAGGCGAAGCTGAAGGCAGCGATCAACAGGGCGAGTAAATAAAAACACACTAAGCTGCTGTTGCCTCCGACTTAAGAGAGAAAATCCAGTAGGCTCTGTACTACACAACCGCACCAAGAGGCAGCGTGCGCACCCGCCCGCACTCGTCTGCCAACATGGCACTCGTTTGTCTGTCGACTCGCGAGGAAGATCGGCACCTTGGGCAAGTCGTTAAGGCCGGAGGAAAGGCCTCAGTGGAAACTGGACACGGGACGCTCGGGCATCAGCAATATTGGCTCAAATTAGAGTGCAACAGCCTGCGTGAAATGGGAGGTTTTATCGGCAGTTATGTCGAAACATTGCTCCGCCGCGCGCGTTGGCATGCATACATATTCACACAGACGGAATGGAATTCCCATGGCAGCCATTTTGACGGGGGGGTGAATGTCGCCGGCGCATGCTAAGTTCAAGTTCAAGAGGGCGGAGACGAAGAAACTGGGAGGAATAAGAACAGAGTTAAATGAACATCCCCATCGGGAAAAAGAGGGACTTTCTACTGGCATGGAGATCAGAGCCGCTGAGCTAGCTGGAGAAAAAAAAGAAAAAATATTTATTTCAGAAGCCGATGAAATCCGAGGGGATACACTGACAGACTGAATCTGCCTCTGGCGAGCGCATAAAAGGCCTAGAGCGAGTGTGTGCATGAGAGGATGTCCCTGTCAGAGTGTGTGTGTGTCTGTGTGTGTGTGTGGGGGGGCTTCTCAGACAAAGCAGCCTGTCCTACAGTACAACGACAGCCGCAGAACAAAGAGAACACAAAAACCTGAGCCAGGGACGGGATTTGGTCGGGAGATGAACTGAAATTAACAACGTCTACACGCCGCCCCTTGCCTCCTCTGCTACCTCATCAGTCCTGGCCGTCAGGTCATAAGGTCACACCCATAACAACCCCGTGTTTTTGTTTCAGCTGGACGCCACATATTTACCTTTCATAACGTCCTGACTGTGGCTCAACGAAGCCGCGTCCAAAAACCCCGGGTAAAACAAGCCGCCCTCCTGTCCGGGACTAAACGGGGCGCCGCCAAAGCCCCACGGTCTCTTACCTAGAACCCCACTGTGCTCGATGGGGTACTCCAGCAGGGACGTGGGCGCCAGGGCGTAAGAGTAGTCGTACGGGGAGGCGTAGATGATGCCGCCGTCTGGCGAGGGGGGCACCAGAGTCGGGGTGCCATTGGGCAACATGCCCGCCATTTGGGGCCGGATGATGTTCATGATGGGGGTCCCGCCTGGCGTGGGGGGCCTAATCTGCTGATGGGGGGGGATCATCTGGCCCTGTATGAGGCGGGGGCCCTGAGCGGCGGCCGCTGCCGCTGCAAGAGAGAACGCAAGGGGGTCTGCCATAAGCAAACAGAGTGGAAGACGGAAAGAGACAGAGAGAGACACAGAGAGAGACACAGAGAGAGAGAGAGAGAGAGAGAGAGAGAGAGAGAGAGAGAGAGAGAGAGAGAGAGAGAGAGAGAGAGAGAGAGAGACACACACAGAGAGAGAGAGAGAGAGAGGAGACACACAGAGAGAGAGAGACACAGACACAGAGAGAGAGAGAGACAGAGAGAGACACAGAGAGAGAGACACAGAGAGAGACACAGAGAGAGAGAGGAATGTAAAGAGAAAGACCATAACAGAGAAAGATAGAGATTCAGGGGGGGCAGAGATGTTGGGGGTGCGGGTGACCAAAATCACAGGTGGAGAGAAGCGAGAGTTGGAAAAAACAAAAAGCAGGGAAAAAAGGGGTGGAGGAGCAAGGGGCGGGGTTGGTGGGAGGCAGGGAGGAGGAAGGGGCGGGGTTGGTGGGAGGCAGGGAGGAGGAAGGGGCGGGGTTGGTGGGAGGCAGGGAGGAGGAAGGGGCGGGGTTGGTGGGAGGCAGGGAGGAGGAAGGGGCGGGGTTGGTGGGAGGCAGGGAGGAGGAAGGGGCGAAAAAAAGGAGAATTAGTCCATGCAATGATCAAAGTGAACCAGCAAATAAAAAAATTAAGTCAACTAACAAGCAAACAGTACAAGGACCCCAAAACAAAAAGTAAAAAACTAAAACGCTGCTAAATCACCCCAACTGAACAGAACACATAAAGCATACCAATCACCATGACAACAGCAAGTTAACATACTATGCAAGGCACACGTGACCAAGACAGAAACACATGGAGCCACAGGCAATGTAGGAGACTCAATGGAGAGTCCGTTTCTAGTTCACTTCCCAAAACAGACAATCCACTGTATGGGACTGCTGGCCTGGACAGGCATTGGGTCGTTGGGTTTGGTGGAAACCTTGTTCTGAAACACTCATCTCTACATGACCGTCACGACCGCTGACAGGCAAACTGAATCACTAGATTGTCAAATGGTTTTGCATTTCCAAATGTTCGGATTTCCAAAACTGGCCCACACCAGAGTGACCGTGGCAAGTAGAACTGTTCAAGGTTTGAATTTGGGCCGTGGTCCTGTGACTAATTCACACTAAGTATCGATATTCTGGCAACACTGCAGAAAGAACCAGACACCTGGTCTTGGAAACTAATGTCAAATGCCAAGCAAAATTATCTAGTCACTTTTTTATGTGGGGTGATAAAGCCATTACATTTTGGGAGTGACCGAACATGCAAAAAACAAACACCCATTGATCATCATTATTGCTGATATCATAATTCAAAACAAAATGGTGATGCGAACAGTGAACACTGAGAACAATTTAACACAGAGCCCCCCCCAGGAGACATATCTACAACGCCTCTATACATCAGAGACATGAAGGAGTGGATCTCTGGGATTGACCTCTGAACATGGTAACACAATCGTCTGACAGCAGAAACAAAACTGCCTTTCTAACAGATGGGTGAACTGTGTCATGCAGACAGGAGCAAGTGATTTCTGCGGTGCGCTGAAGTCATAATGGAAGCCACCCTGCGACAGCAACAAACTGATTGCATCCAAATGTAAAGAAAAAAGGTGGGGGGGGTCATATAGAAGGGCAGTAGCAGAAGGGAGGGACAGAGAGATGAGGGGAACCTGCTATACTTGGACAGGTGTTTTGTTGGAGGATGTTCATTTTGGACAACATCTCAGTGCAATAGTGTGGTCTACAAGAGCAACCGGTCCAGACATGGTGACAGTTCAGTGACTACAAACCTCAGCCTGGCAGAGAAGGCCAGCGCCACATCATTACCAGGTTATTACTGTCATCACTGGTAGATTTTCACCGGTTAATAAAATAACAGATTAAGATGATAAACAATGAGCTCCTGGAGTGTGACGTTAAACAGTGTTGCACATTTGACCGTGTGTGTGTGTGTGTGTGTGTGTGTGTGTGTGTGTGTCTAGCCGCTAGGGCTGGGCAACGTCACAAGTAAACAATCACAAGTAAACAATGTTTGATGAGGGACATTGTGAATGCTGACTACATCCTGGTCTGACCCAGCGTGAAGAGCGCATTTGTCAGAGTGCACAGTTGACGTCATTGGTGCGACGTAGCACATCTACTGACCTATTCCCACTTCCTGATGTCATTGATGGGAATAGGTCAGCAGATGTGCTTTCACATTTCCTGATGTCATTGGTGTGACATAGCACATTTACTGACCTATTCCTACTTCCTGATGTCACCGGTGTAACATGGCACATCAACTGACCTATTCCCACTTCCTGATGCCATCGGTTTGATGTGGCACATTAATTGACCAATTCCCAGAGTTGGCGCACGCACATTGTCTGGCAAGTGGGCAAATGGCTTAACTTCCCGATTTGACACAATTGCAACTCGTTGTAAACAGTTATTTAAAATTTGACTCCACCAGTTTCATTTGGTCTAAATTTGCTGACAGTTTGATTGGTGGAGCAGCCATTGTTGACCCAGCACAGATTTCTGGCAACTAGTTCAAAGATGGCTTTATCAGTCATTTCATATCGCCAAGAACTGGCTCATATGCTCGTCTGCCACTACGCTTCACAGAAACACAACCACGACGGAAGATGACGTTGCCCAACCCTGAAGGCATCGCCCAACTCAGTTGTGTTGGTGACGGTGTCCAGCTTACGTGTCTTGATGTTGGTGTCTCGGTACGTCCCATTGAGAATGGCTAGTTCCATCAGCTGCATCTTCTTCAGGTTGTCCTCGCCCTCCGCCTGTAACCACACACACAGTCGAGAGGTCAGTCAACAAACAAGCCATTCCCATTTGGTACTTCTGCCACCGAGGGAGGGGAGCAGGACTAAGTGAAGACGTGGGGGGGGGCAAAATAACACGAAACCCACATAATATGACCCACGTCCCAGTGAAATGCAGGTGGAAACACCCCAGATGATTTATAGCCCCATTGTCATGTTGCCGCATCTCCTTTAATCCCAAATGGCAGACAGAGACATTAGGCAGGGAAAACGCACGCCTAAACCACCACAATAATTACCGTTTTTCGTTCCCCTGTGCACTGTCAAATGTGTAATAACGGCCTTGCTAATGTCACTCCTGTCAATTAATGTTTGGATAAATAAATACAGAAGCGCGGCCCCAGTCATTATCAGACAAATTAGGCAAGTGAAATGATTCAACAAAAGCAATTAAGTTAACATCCGTCCTCTTCCCACCCAGAGACAGCCATGTTCCCCCGGAAGCAGCTAAACACTCCATAACCATGACAACCAAGTGGAGAACGAGTGATTTTTCAGACTTAAGACCAGACCAGGGCCGCAGACGGAGCTCCGGGCAGGGCAGGGCCGCAGACGGAGCTCCGGGCAGGGCAGGGCAGCAGACGGAGCTCCGGGCAGGGCAGGGCAGCAGACGGGCAGCAACTCTCTAACAGCTGCTCCATTCACTTGACTGAGTGTTCCACCCCAGAGCTCCTCGGTCATGGCATGGTTATGTTTGGTGCAGAGTTGTTCAGACTCAGCTTTCTTGCTGCTAAAAGGCGGACAAGGTTGTTAGCGGTGGTGTAATAAAGACGGGTGACAGATTCGAGATCCCAGTGCTCCGTTCAATATTGCAGAGTCTTTTCTTTGAGTATTTTGTGGGTTCAAAAGCAGTTTCCAGCTCTATTCAATCAGTGCAAGGTGGGGAGGGATGAGCGGGCAGAGGAGAGAAGGCTCAAAGTTAAGACCTCCCCAGAGACCACTTTAGAGGAGAAGACTGCAGGGGAGGCAGGGGGAGGAACAGAGGAAGGCGTCTGGTCTCCCCTACTCAACACAGGGACTTCAGACCGCATGCTACGCGATACAGTTTCTGCCAGTTAAGCTGCGACAGTGTCAATTAATGAAGCAAGGAAGCTTCTTTTCCCTGCCTCTCTCTGCAGCTCCTTTGGGGCAGTGAGTGAATAAACCCAGAGTACTAGTCAAGGCCCCGATTGCAAGGCCACTGATGTTTTATGATTGAACTGCGTAACGGCTGTACAATCAGTGTACATATTCCAAAACACATCCGGAGGGTTTGGGGAGATCAGAAAGAGGACGGTTAGTAACAACAGTCCGACTGAAAGGCTTAATTCAGGTGTACAAAAAAAAATCCAGTTCTTCCCAAACACACAGTTTCAACATTCAGTACAGTTCTGAGACACGAGCGGGAGCTGAAAATATGAAGCGGCAGACAGCGCAAGCAAGGCTCCAGAACACCAATAAGCTTCCCATCTGAGCAAAGCAAGGGACTCTAAGGACTATTTCAACAGCACCCGCGGAACATGGGACCGAGCAGCACCAGGGCCTTTAGAACAGAACTGGGCTAATTGGCTACGTTCAGAGAAGGGAGGATAGTCGCATGGAATCCCTCAATGTGGCCATAAACAACAGCTAATTAGCTGTAACCCCCCTCCCAAAAACCAGCCAGTGCACAGTTAGAGCTTTACAGCTTCTCAAAGACATGGCCAATCAGAGACGGTTACAGTGGGGTAATTATCTGCACCTACTGACTCAGTTCGATCCTCTGGTCCTTGTTAGCAAAAAGGAATTAAATTGGGACCCTGAATGACCGTGACAAGTCACACTGTATTTCCCCAAAATCACACCAGTAGAGGAGCCTGTTGCCCTTTCTTTTAAACAGTCTTTTTATTTTGGAGAGTGACATCAGACAAAGACAGAAAGGGGAAAGCAAAAACACGGAAAATCAAGGAGAGGACACGCAACTTCTTGTGCACATTCTAGTGACAAAAACTGAAAAGCAGGGAAATATTAAGATGGGTTCTCTGAATTTCTGTGAAGTCATATTTTACTGGAGGAGTGGATCCGGGTACAGTGATCAGAACCAAGTCAGTGGTGGACCTGAAGCACACCAAGGATCAGCTCCAGCCCACACCCAAATCAAATAAGTCAATTTTGCTCTGCAACACACAAAGCGAGAGAGAGACCCAGAGCGACAGAGAGATCCAGAAGGAGCATGATGGATGACTAAGTTGGAGTGGTTAGAGGTTCTCCTGGGTCGTAGGGGCTCTCCCCATCACCGTTACAGATGGGACTGCAGGAGATGGGGTTCGGATGCTGCTAGGAAGGTGTGTGTTTAGGAGAACAGAACGTACAGTCAGGGCAAGCAGCCCCCCAGGAACCTAGCTGACGCAGCTCTTTCTCCATCCCACTCAGGCAGTTACTAAAACTCTCATAATGGCCACATGGAGGCAGGTCAATTTACACCACGGCATTCTTCACCTCAGAAACCAAACAGGGCTGGCGCTTGTGTCCGGGACATTACTGAACGCACGCACGCACACAATGGCAGTATGAGAGGTTTGAAAGCTGAACCTGAGTCACACTTAGGATACAGAAATACCCGTCCCAAGTTCATACTGCATGCCTGGCAGTTCAAACTAGGTTATTTGTCTTTACCTAAATGACATTTAACAGTATCACACATGGAAAGTTGGAGAAATGTGTCTGCCCCTCAGAGCGAGAAAACGTTCCTGGGAATGACTTGTCAGACTGCGTTGGGTCGAGCTTTCTGAGCCGATAACGTTGATGTCTTGGTGATTAGATCATCGCCGGGAGTTCACGGCGTCTGCAGGTCACCATCTGCAGGCATCAGAACAGTCAGCACGCTATCGACCCTGACAGAGACCAGACCAACTCAAACCACGTCGCCATGTCGGCTCATACACAAAAACAGAATTTAAATGATTAAACCTTTTAGGGAATCAAAAAAGGGGGAATTAAACCTTGAACTGTCCAGGCCTTTTAAATGACCAGAGATGCATGACACATCTGGCAACAGTTTGTATGGGAGAGAGTCAAGATATCATGTGTGTGCGCGTACGTGTACAAAAAGGGTAAAATCATCTTTGTCTGAGACAAAACAGGATGCCTGATTCCTGGGAGAAATGTCGCCTGGATTACTCATGCGCGCACACGCACACACGCGCACGTGCACACACGCGATCAGCAAAAGGCACTCAATAAACCTGCTCTATCCACAGGAATCAGATTCAATCAATGAGGCCTATTTGTGAAATCAGTGGAGCGGTAAAAGCTATCAGGGGGGGGGGTGGAGGGGTGAGGGGGATGAGCGAGGAAAAGCCTGTCCTCCCTCTGCCTACCTGACAGCCCTACGGATGAGGTCACCAGAGGCATCCCAGAACCCTCCTCCGGTCTCACACAGCCGAGCATGCGAAAGACCAAGAGAGAGAAAGATAAAGACTCTGCGCACAAACAATGACAAATGCCTCCCGAGATGACGGAAGGAACAAAACCACCAAAACCGAAGACTTCAACACTTTCTAATAAACAGTGCCGGATGGCGTTGATTTGTCTGGACAGCTTGGTTTCAGCTGAAGACGGGTGTTTCGTAAGTTTTGAAACACCACACCCTGGGGCCCACTCCCTCAGCCGCCTTCCTCCATCCGCCCACAGAGAGAGCGAAGCGCCCGACCGCAAACGGGTTTGGTCATATCTGGCAGGGGTCCCTCACTCGTGACCCACACTAAAGCCTGGTCCAAGGAAGACAGACGCTATGATCACACAGACCCTGGGTAACATTAAGCGGAGAGACACGGACTCAGTCTCGGTGGTCTCTTCCTTCCATGGGCTCAGGCAGTCAGAACATGGGGAGGGAAAGGCCCGGGAGGGAGAAGGTTACTGGGCCAAAAACAACTCGTTGTAAACAGAGACTGGCCAGCAAGCATCTGAGACAACAGCAGGATTTAAGGAGAGCAACAGAGACAAGCAATGAAGAGCGAGTGGAGGAAGGCTGGAGGAGGAAGTGAGAGATGAGGTCGGGGGTGGCGGCCAGGGACTGAGGACTTCATGTTGAGCAGCAGGGTTTCAGGGGGCCTGAATACAGCCAGCTGTTTCTCATCATCATCGCCTCCCACATACCAGCCCTCCCTTCGTCTCCCCCTCCCAAAGTAACATCTGGGGAAGAGTGATTACTCTCTCTGCCGTGCCAGAGCGACTTATCAAGAACTCACCAGGTTCCAGAATGAGAGCAAGAGGAAAAAATTTGGAAGAGCGCCAACGGGGGGGGCACGATGAGAAAATCTGACATTTGTTGAAAGTTCAGTTCAATACCAAGAAACCAACCAAAAAGAAAACTGGAAAAATACAAAAAGATAAAGTGTAAAACCCCAAAGACTTAAAAATGCACTTGAAAAATAGAAACGCAGGCCTTAAACGCCAGGCTCTCCAATCCATACAGTCCAGAGTATGTGGAAGGAAATTAAGCTCATGTGGCGTTCCCAGATCTGCTGCGGACCCTGAGAAGGCCCGCCAGGACCGTAACTGAAGGCCCGGCCCTCTACAATAAACTGACTAGATACAAAATAAAGTACACAGCAAGCAGAGGGTGCAAGGGCAGCTTCGTCCTCACTGGAAATCACAACGCAAAATGAATACACCATTTTCCCCTTCTACAGCAGTAGCCTCCAGCGAACAGCGCTCATCACCCGGCAGACTAGCGACGCAATCTCCCAAAACACTGCGCGTGCTGTCTAAACCAAACCCGGCCTTCACTCACTGAAAGCCGCTTCGGTGCTCCTTCACTTTTACGATACGTCAGCCAGCTCGCTAGCCAGCCAGCCTAACGCGGGCGTCATTAGCCACGCCAAATCCCCTTGAAGTCATTAGCATCGACCCAAAGCGGTCCCAGGCAGATTAAAGACTCAAACCTAGAGTTTTGATACATCCTGGCACAGCAAATCCAGACTCTGTAGTAGTCACACGTTTCCCATCTTTTACAGAGGTGACTAACTTTGGGGAGGGAAAGTTGTGGGGGAGTTAGCACTAGCGTAGCTGCAGCCTGGCAGGTCTTGGCACAGTACCAGCTGGACGTATTGGGCTTATATCGGGCTGTAGTTGGCGGCCCTGGTAGCAAGCAGCAGCCCCGTCAATATCCTCCTTGACAGCGGAGGCCAGTGGCACAGAGAAACAGTTCCACAATGTTATTTCCTCCACTTGTACTGTCCTCCCTGAACACACGAGAGCAGCTTCATGTCGTCTCTGCCACCAAACTGCACTGCCCAGCGGGAGAACAGTTAAAGAACACTGGACAGGAAGCTGGAAAGGACGGCTACGCCCTGGCGCACCGCGTTAAAAACAGCGTTACGTAATGAGGACACCTCACCAGAACAAAGGGAACAGGGCAAATGTACAGACGGAACGAGGCAAATGTGAATGTGTACATTATGAGAGAAGCCATATCAGCAGCTAACAGTTGGACGTAGCTCTGTGAGACAGGGAAATCTGAAACAGAGTGAACATTAAAGCGATCCACGTCTCCCACTGGTGAAACATGGTGTAAACCCCCTGGAGATGCCTGTCAGAGGGTGATTCACACCCCCCCCCCCCCCCTCTCCTCGTTATCATCCTTCTTTCCCCCGATTTCCCTTTCAGACTCTCCCTCGTCCTCCTCCTTGCCGCTCTCTCTACCTCTCCCTCATCTGCCCTCCGCTTCTCTCCCTCTCAACCCCCACCGCCATTGCCAGACGTTGTATTTGTTCTGTCTCTGTGATCCTTTAATGCCGTCCAATCGAGCGGGGAATATCTTGAAGGGATTTGGCCGCGGCTGATTTGGGGAGGTATAAATACTGCCGGATTTGCATCAGACTCCGAGTCAAAGCTGATCAGAGGCCTCCCCCAACCCTGGGCCCCGCCCTCAGGGCAGGTTGCCGGCGTCGGGACCCGGAGACTGGAGTGGTCGCGTCACATGACGAGCGTAAGAGGGGAAAAAACAACAACTAATCGGCAGGACTGTTTGATCACCGTAGCGGAGGCCGCAACGCAAGCAGAGGGCATCGTATAACGTCAGGGGGCTGGTCGCCGGGCATAGTCCTAGCTGAACCCGTTACAAACCTCCGAGGCAGGGACCCTTGGAGTTCAGGGCACGTGATGAGGACTGCAAGAACCGGCTGCTGCTGCGACAGCCGGCCGACATCAAGATCCTCAATTGGTTTCGCGGAAGAAGCAATAGGAAACACCAAAATGCGATGGTGCACGGCAAGACAAAATGGAGGCTCGTTGAGGGAGTTGAGGCAACGCGAAACGGAAAGCACAGTTCATTACCCCCGCAGGAAGGTGTCTGCTGAACGTCCTACACACAGTCGCAGAAAACCGGGTCCACATTTAAATGAGCAACGAGCAGCGCAACAGGATGCATTGCCAGGAATTAATGTGAGGGGGGGCGGGGGCCGGGTGTGAAGCATTAGCCAGCAAAGTGAGGCATCATGGATGGGGGCTGAATTTTAAAGGGCAGCTCGAGGGCCTCCAAACGCGGAGCTGCACACAATCGCGTTCTCCCTGCTTAAACACCGGGACTGAAAGAGGAAGAGAGATGAAAGGAGAACGTCCCCACCCCCTGTTGAGCCGGGTCCAAGGGCACCCCCCAGCTGCATGCCAGTCCCCGGCCGGGTCGGACCCATGTGGGAGGGGGTAATAACCCATCAGAGCACAGTATGTGGGTGTGCATATGGAGGGGGGGTGGGGGGGGCAACAGGGTATACACTATCTGGCAGGACCACAAACAGGAAATCCACACCAGAATTTCCTCTCTCTCTGGCTGAAGGGATTAGGGAGACCTTCAAAGAGACAGACTGACCAGGCGACAGCAGGGACCTCTGTTCCGAAGGACCACGGAGGACTGATGCTGCCGGAACACTTTTACACCAGCGAATGCAGTTATACAGAAAACACGTCGTCAGGCATTTGTATACAAACTCTGTCTTGAAGTCACATTTTGTCCCCGGAGTTGCACTGGAGGTGAGCTCTCCCCATTCCCACCAGAAGTGGCCGATCGTGTGGTCTGGGCACCGTCAGCGAGACCGCCCGGGTTCTGATTGACTGAGCGCTGCAGCCCGTTCGCTCACCCTCAGTTTCAGCGAGTCGGCGAAGCGCTGACGACAGATAGCGCACCACGTTATTACTGCGATATGAATCTTTCCCCAACGTTGCATTTCTCCCGCCGCCCACCCCTTCCTCTCTCCTGCTGAGTTCGTGACCAGATTCCCAACCATGCGGGAATGGGGAGGTCTGTGGAAACGAAGGATGCCATCTCTTCACACGCAGAAACGTCTCAGATTCTGAGCACCGTCGTGTGAACACCAGCATCTCCGCAAAAAGTCTTCTGTCTGCAGTTTGGGAAAAAGGCAGCAAGAGATAACCCCGTACATGGCTGACATCGGTAGAAAAACCGGTTAAGCTAATTACAGCTGACATCAGATCAAACGTCATCAAAGATGAGATAAGCTGCATTCGTGTCAAACATTAACACACTGAGTTTCAAATGTATATATCTGTAAAGACATGACAATTCTTTTTGCGTGGATATTATGTATTTGTTTGCTTGGCTGCGGACCCTTTCCAGATACTTCCAGGGTGCGCCGTTTGCCTCCAGAGGCTCTCTGTAGGCCGTCACCCAGAGTCCACGGCTCATAATGACGACAAACCAGTTGGACAGACTGACAGGGCTGAAGAACCAGCCTGGAGAGGAGCCTGGCAGAGGCTGAGCTGTTGCCCCACAGAAACGTCTTTTAGCAGAGTTCTTCCCAGGGAACGCCTCTTCTCAGAGGCCGGCAGCAGGGACAGACTACAAGTCACCGTGGAAACATCTGGACAAGTCACAGCAACTGAGGAAGTGATCAGGGAACCACGCCTGCGTTGCTTACTGTTGCACTTGTAACATTACGTGTTCTGGAAACGACGTTCCCAACGCAACAATTAGCAACAAGAGAAAAAGACTACATCCGCTAAAAAAGTTAGTCACTTCCTGGGGTCCACAGAAAACAAAAATAACCCAACATTGATTGGTAAAACAGAACAGACTAAAATATTTTAAATACATCTAAAAACAAATACACGTGTGAGGGCAGTTACACTGGTATGGTGTGTGTTTATCGGATAACAGAGAGGAAGGCCTCTGGGAAACAGCAACAGCTGGAAAACTTTATAGGAGGACAGAGTTGAAACACCAACGCAGAGCGAGGGAACACAGAGTGGAGAGCAAACATGTTTGCCAGTTGAGACAAAACCATTAAACCAAAAAGCACAGCTAACAAACAGGGATGTCTGTCGTTATAAATTATTCACTGAAATTGCAAAAAAGGGGGGTTTATGGCACATGAGGGAATGCAGAAAGAGAATATATTAATTGTTATCTTTATGATCCACGCTGGGAGAGACAGGCCTAAAGTAGGGGGAGGGAAAGTTGTGGAAATTCCAAGAAAGGTGGACGTTAATCACAACGGGCGTAGAAGAAATGCTACTGCTAACTTGGCTTAAGTCTTCATGGGTAGCGTGACGAGAAACGGTGCACAATCGCAAGTCTTCTTCCAGCGCCCGGGAGTACAGGACAAGGTAACGTTTGTGTAGAATCCCCAGCCAATGTTGGAAGGATTTTATCCACTGTGTTTGCTCTGTGCTTGTGTGAAGAGATGCCAGGCAGCAGCCTTGAGCCAGTGTCCATCGCACCTTTCAAGTCTCTGCCAGTCAGCAATGGATTAGCAACCAGTCCAGAGAATAGGAGGTTCTTCTATTGTTATTTTGGACTTTGCGGGCCCTAAAAAATACACAAGCGCAGAAAACACATCCTGAACCGAGACGTTAAAACAGAAAGTGGAATATTCTTGGAAGCGAATCCATTTTGATTTATTGACTACTACTGTTTGCCCTATAGGAAGTGAATTGTCTAACTGATTTGTATTTATTTAAAGACTGTCTGGGGAGTGTAGCCCAGTGCAACTACCACAAGTAGCCGTTAGCAACAATGCTAAATAGCAAAGGTAGACTGGTAGAATAATGCTTTCAAAAACTCTGAGCACCCTGGGGGAAATGGAATAAAGCACAACCTTGTTTCCAAAGGAGTTGGGACATGGCCTGAAATGCAAATTAAAGCAGAATGCAATGAGGTGCAAATAATTAATAACTATATTTAATTGAAAATAGAACAAAGACAACAAAATAAATGTTGAAAATGAAAAAAAAATATGTTTTTGCCCATATTGAATTTGATGCAGGAGAATGTTTCCCATAGTGTTGCATCACCTCTTCTTTTAACAATACTCAGTAAACATTTAGGAACTCAGGAGACCAATTGCTGTAGTTTTGAATGTGAAAGGTTTCCCTTTGGGGTCTCCTTTGTTGTATTTTCTGTTTCATAATGCGCCAAAGGTGACAATCTGGGTGTCTCAATGGGTGACAGGTCTGGACTGGAGGCAGGCCAGTTTAGCACCCAGACTATTTTACTACGGAGCGATGCTTTTGTGATTTGTGCAGAATGATGTTTGGCATTTCCTTGCTAAAATAAGCAAGGCCTTCCCTGAAAATGCCACCGCCTGGATGGCAGCATATGTTGCTACCAAACCTGAATATATTGTCCAATATTAATGGTGCCTTCACAGATATGCAAGTCACCCATGCCCTGTGCACTAATGCACCCCCATACCATCATGGACGCTGGCTTTTGACCAGTGTGATAACCAGCCGGATGGTCCCTCTCCTCTTTAGCCCACGTGACACAGTGTCGTTTTATTTTTGATTTGTCA
>JACXGJ010011211.1:0-20271 GCA_016801105.1 Esox niger | reverse complement strand
CCTGTATAAAAACCTTGACATAGGGGGAGTGTATATGGCCTGTATAATAATCTTGACATAGGGGGAGTGTATATAGCCTGTATAATAACCTTGACATAGGGGGAGGGTATATGGCCTGTAATATAACCTTGACATAGGGGGAGGGTATATGGCCTGTATAATAACCTTGACTTAGGGGGAGTTTATATGGCCTGTATAATAACCTTGACATAGGGGGAGGGTATATGGCCTGTATAATACTGTAACCCTGACATGGGGTGGCTCTATCTGGCTTGTATAATAGCCTTGACATAGGGGGCCATGTATGTCTTGTCTAATAACCTTGACATATGGGGCTATGAATGTCTTGTCTAATAACCTTGACATGTATGTCTTCTAACACATATACAAGAATATCCAAGGTCTGCCCAAATGTCCAGTATATTTGTATGCATTTAACTTGGATCTTCGATAATATGAATAAATCTCCCACAATTTGTATTTTCACGAAATAGAGAATAAATGGCTGGGATCCCAACATACTCAATTCTGCGGGTTTGATTCTGAGTTGAATCAATAATTACAGGCCTACACTTGAGAAATTGCAGTGAGTCAAAGTAAAATGTAATTTTATTTGATCTCCCCCCATAGCACAACCAATGTTAGCTTAGTCCAACAAGGATAGATGGCAGAAATCAAAGCCTGAAACAAAGCAGAACGTTTCATGATTTTACAATACACAAGATGTCTGCCTGTACAGTTACGTTTAGCAGTTCAGCATCATCCCAGTCAGTCATCCTATCTACAGCCAGCCAGGGATAAAAACACAACCTACCAATCATCCTCTCCGACAGAAACCTGTAGCCTACTCCTTGTTCCAATCCAAAAACGCGCAATTACATCTTTAAGACTGTCGCTTTCAACAGGGTGGTTAAGGCAAGTGCCCGGCAACTCAACAACACTCCCACTAGATTTTTCTGTTTTTCACAAAGCAAGCCAGCGAAGCCATCTCAAACACGTCAATCGTGCAGCACTCACGCATATGCAAATATTTATTGAAATTCACGCTCAGCTTAATTTGACAAGAGCTTTTCGGTCATGGATGGTTTGGGATTCAAAATGATAATCACTCCCGAACTGGGCTGTAATAATAAACTTGTTAAAATGCCTATCCGCCTGAAATTCATTGCCGACCACTCTGCAAAGCTCCCTCCTTGAGAAAGAAAGACAAATCTGACCACTTTTCAGTCATGGAACAAGAAAGCGAAAAGGCCACACCGAATGAAGGGATGATGCGATATCTAAAGCCGGTCTAAAACACACGTGGCACGCATGCAGGAACACACGCAGGCATGTAGTTGAACACACACGCTTACCCGACACAGACTCCCACTGCCTCATCTGATAGCCCAGAGAGCCTCATGAGAGAAGGATGAGGAGTGAAATGAGCGGATGAAGGAGGAGGGGGAAGGCAGCTTGTAGGCTTCAGTTATCCCCTCTGAAGATTTGTGTGACAGCCACAGTGGAACAACAAACAAGCCACACGTCTGCTGAGTCAGTGAAGGAGTACTTGTTATGAATCATAAAGGAAAGCACTGTTGCTGCTGTAGCTGTGCACTGAAGTAGATGCCAAGGCTTATGGGGAGACAAGGGGGACGACATCAGTCCCTCCTGACCCGGCTTTACTTATCAGTCCCTCCTGACCCGGCTCTACACGTCAGTCCCTCCTGACCCGGCTTTACTTATCAGTCCCTCCTGACCCGGCTTTACTTATCAGTCCCTCCTGACCCGGCTCTAGGCGTCAGTCCCTCATGACCCGGCTCTACGCGTCAGTCCCTCCTGACCCGGCTTTACTTATCTGTCCCTCCTGACCCGGCTCTACGCGTCAGTCCCTCCTGACCCGGCTCTACCCGTCAGTCCCTCCTGACCCGGCTCTACGCGTCAGTCCCTCCTGACCCGGCTCATCGAGACCATCTTCACCTCACCAACACTGTCAGGCGAATGACAGTCTGTCCATACAGGTAAATCTTGACCAAATGGGTCAAGTGGGCCCTAGCGATCAGCCATATGTCCCTAAGAGAATAACAAAAGCTATGCTTCCCACCACATGGAAACTACAAACTGCTTGTGATAAAAATAAAAAAATGTAAGTCTATAACCGTTTATATCAACTGTAAATAAATCTACAGGATATACTACCGCTTATTTCCCAATAGCTCATATTCTCACCATCCACTGTATAAAATGTATGTCAGATTGACATCGGTGTGGTTATTATGTGCTTGTATGTTGTCAACCACTAGCGGTACCATAACATCAGGTACCGTTCTGGGTCTGCGTAGACGTATTATGCAAATAAAGGCAGTTGAAATTCGGAAGCTACTGGGAAATCATCACAGCTAAACGGAAGAAAAGCACGTGTGTATAACACGCCGCAATTAGCTGAAACTGCGGCGGTGATCAGCTATAGGCAATACAAAGCCGTCCTGGGTGACACACCGTTTCTCTCCCTCTCTGTCTCTCTTTCTCTCTCGCTCTCCCTTTTTCTCTCTCCATCTCTCCTCCTCTCCCTCACTCCACTCTAAGCACCCATCAATACAGCGGCCGAGGCTGTCAGCGCCCACGCTTCGGTCGGCCGTGCCTGCCCCTGACTGGAGTCACAGACTGGATGGATGGATTTGTGTGTGTGTATGTTAGCATGTGTTTGTGTATGTGTGTGCGTGCGTGCATATACGGTACGCGTGTGCTCGCAAGCGAGCATGTACGAGTGCGAGAGTCCACAAATCACCCCTAACTGGACTCCATTTGGGGGGGGGGGTGGAACCCTAATATCCACCGTTTGTCACAGTAGTGCTCCTCTGAGGAGCTTCACTTGGTCACTGATCAGCAGGCTGGGGTCTGCAGTGCAACAGGGACCTCTCCTCCCCTCCTAGACCTGCCGTTGGGTGAGCAGCCGGCTCCCGCGCGTACATCAGCCTCCCTAACCATCAGACCCCAGATAGTGCTACTCCGAATGTTACGATAGGTCGTCATTAAGACTGATTCAGTTCGCGTCGCCACACATTCCGCTTTTCATTAGATGGAGGAGTGACGCTGAACGAAACACCCGAGCCGTCCAACTCCTGAGGCGTCTGCATTAAACAAGCATTCTCATCGTTATGAATATGCAACAGGAGCACACTTTTGTCCATAGTCCCATGTTTTATTTAATGAGCCATGTGTTGCTGCATGAGTAATTCGGATGTTATTGCTTGTTATAAAGGGATACTGTTCTAGCCAATATTCATGCTTGCGCAGCCACAAATAGACATTTTAATAAGATTTTTTTGTGCCTGGCTGCTGTGCCTGTTTATAGATGGGGGGGGTTCCACCAAAGGAGGATGTTGGGCGCTTTATTTGATTTTTGTATGCTATTACACAGTGCGGCAGGGACGAGATGTGTGTGTGTGTGTGTGTTTATGGTTCTAAGGTGTATTGTTTTACAATGAGCCCCCAGGATTCGGTAGCAAAGCATCAGGGAAACATGTCAACAGAATAGTGCTGATAACGTATCTTTTCCTCAAAAGAGGCCAAGAATTTCAAATGAGCCAAATCCGCACTGTACACAGGGTCGAAAACCGTGCACCACGGTACGCAGGGTCGAAAACCGCGCACGGGCATCACTGTACGCAGGGTCGAAAACCGTGCACCACTGTACGCAGGGTCGAAAACCGTGCACGGGCATCACTGTACGCAGGGTCGAAAACCGTGCACCACGGTACGCAGGGTCGAAAACCGTGCACGGGCATCACTGTACGCAGGGTCGAAAACCGTGCACGGGCATCACTGTACGCAGGATCGAAAACCGTGCACCACTGTACGCAGGGTCGAAAACCGTGCACGGGCATCACTGTACGCAGGGTCGAAAAACCGTGCACCACTGTACGCAGGGTCGAAAACCGTGCACCACTGTACGCAGGGTTGAAAACCGTGCACCACTGTACGCAGGGTCGAAAACCTTGCACGGGCATCACTGTACGCAGGGTCGATAACAGTGCACGGGCATCACTGTACGCAGGGTCGAAAACCGTGCACGTGCATCACTGCGAATAACATTTAAAAAAACATGATGTACAACCTCTATTTAAATGATAATGTGGCCCACATGTAGTAGGTCCGTAGTCTATTGACTAGCCCTGGGGAAAGAAACGTGTCCAAACATTCCTCACTTCGATGATGTAGGTGGTTTAAGCTGCGAGGGACACACATAGACACGTACACATGCGAACACTGATGCACTCACAAACACCTGTCCTTCATTCACACTCTATTGCACACATACACGCTTTTACGGAGCGAGGGAGGGACAGGTCAGAACAGAGTCATGGGCACCACAGGCCCACAATGCACTGCAACGTGGCCGGACTCTACAGCGCTGTACGTCTCAAATGGAACCCTATATTCCAGAGCCATGGTAAACAGGAGCAGTGCACTACATGGCAAATAGTGTTGGTTTGGGACGCAGGTGCAATGGCCCTCAGCACGAGGCTGTATTTTACTCTGCCGAGGCTAAGTGTCAGCTCAGCTAAAACGGAAGCCCTGAAATGGGTTTGGACAGACACTGAGACACACTGAGTCAAACGTGACGAGCCAGGGAACAACGGATGACTCACGCCTGCAGAATGGGAACAGGACGAAGAGAGAGAGAGAGAGAGAGAGAGAGAGCGAGTAAGACAGAAGAAGATGGAGACAAATGTGTAAAGAGAGTACAGAAGAGAACAAGAGACAATGAGATCCTCCAATTCTATCTATCTGGATATTGAGAGTATGTAGGACAGAGAAAAGCAAAAAATAGGGAAGAAACAGGCAGCACATTAGAGATTTATAGAGAATGAGTGGGTAAAACATAAGACTGAATAAAGAGGTTAGAAGCAGGCAGCACATCAGAAGTACAGATAGAGAGCTTCTAGTACTAGTGAACAAATGAGTGATGGAATGAATGGCAGCTATTACTACAGAGATAATAGAGTGATGAGTGAAAGGACACAATAATGAATAGGTGTGCTGAGTAGACAGTGAAAGGAAATACAGTATTGAAGCAGTTCAAACAGAGGGTAATAATCAGTGAATGGCATAAGAGGAGGACAAAGAAATGAAGTGATGAAGCCAAAAGAAATGGTTTGGCACGGTGTGAAACCAGAGGAGAAGGACAGTGAGGAGGGAATTTGGAAGGAAGGTGACAGTGAGGTTTATTGATGGCGGGATGACAAGAAGAATGGGCTGAGAGAAAAAGGAGGGAAGAGGATTTCCACACATGTCATAGCAAATTATAGCATTCCTCAAACATCAACCATTAGGTTGATGGCAAACAAATTAGTAAATTAACTTTGTAATTTTGTAAATGAGTAATATAATATCAATTTGATATTCACTAGCGTACCTAACATCTGAATTAGGCCAAACCTCTTGTAAATAATGATTAGGACACACGAAATCCAAAAAAAATCTACACACAATCTCTTCATTCTCAATACAAAGAACATCAAAATGTCCAGCATACAGCAGCAGGTATCTGTTTCAAGTATAATGAATTTGCAACATGGAGAGTTGATAATTCTATGGATATGAGTTGAGGATTGGTTGAGATTCGAATGAGGGAGGGGTTTCCTTTCTATCAGTGTCAGGTTTTGATTCGGTCCCATGTTGCTCAATAGGTGAAGCACAGACAACAAACTGTTGTTATTTTGTTCATTTGCTACGATGATGAGAACAGGATTGAAAGTGTGGATTCTGTGGATGATGAAAATACAGAAATAAAAGAGAAACTCAAATTCAAATGGAATTCATGCTGTTACCATCACAAGTTTTTCCAACTCTCAGTGGTGAGGGTTTAATTAGACAAAGAAAAAATGAGGATTGACACATAAAAAAGGATATGACACATACTTTATGCAAAATCAAAGACGCTCGATCCCTTACAAAAATTATTATTTTTCTTTAAAGAGGTCCTTTGTGTTTATGTTCTTTTTCTTTGAGATTTGGACAAATGGATTCCTCTATACATCATCATTTCATTGCTGATATATACAGCAATTCATTCATCATTTCAAAGTATTATGTATTGACAGGAAAAGATGTACAGGCTTGTCACACATTTTCCCTAACAGCTAACAGGAACTACACCTCCAAGTGGTAAGAACCTGATTTTTATCATATTTTCTACTAAATGAATACTGTGTACTGGCCTTGGCACCTTTTGGCAATTAAATTGTATTCCTTATGTCTTACTCAATAAAACAACATTATTATACAGCTACTGAAAAAATGTCAAAACCATTGCACCTTTTTCTTTCCATTCCAAAAAAGTTGAAAAGGAAGGTTTTGAGTGAGCAACAGAAGGGTTCAAATTAAGAGATCATTGCAAATTGAACGCTTCTGTTCCTCTGTCAAAACTTTCCTTTACAACCTTTTTGGAAATGAAAGAAAAAGGTGCAGTGGTCTCTTAATTTTTACTGGAGCTGTATATACAACTGTTCAAAAGTTTGGGGTCACTAAGAAATGTACTTGTTTTCCATGAAAACATACATGAAATGAGATTAAATAGGTAATATACAAGAATAGGACATACAGTCATTGAAAAGTTTAGAAATAATAAATCTTTCAAACCATATTTTTGTCAAAGAATCCTCAATTTTGCAGCAATTACAGCCTTTGGCATTCTAGTTGTCAATTTGTTGAGGTAATCTGAAGAGATTTCTCCCCATGCTTCCTGAAGCAACTCCTGGAGGAAATTGGTTCCAATCAAACGCCATCCACAGGGTATGGCATGGCATTGCAAAATGGAGTGACAGCCTTCCTTCTTCAAGATCCCTTGAACTCTGTACAAATCTCCCACTTTACCACCAACAAAGCTCGCCCCAGACAATCACATTGCCTCCACCAGGCTTGACAGGTGGCTTCAAGCTCTCCTCCAGCTACTTTCCATTCAGTCTGTCTCATGAATGTTATTTTTTGTGATTATATGACAACCTGTCCAAAGGCATTTAATTGCAAGACTGTGGACAATATATATCTTGTAAAAATTATTGAGGAATACAAATTAACCTAAAATACAACATACAAAATAGACAAATAAATCAAAAGATTACTAATAAAACAGTGGAACACACAGGCACATTTGTTTCTACCAAAAACATTTCGGAACAATGTATGACAGTGGGCATCGTGTATATGGCTGGCTGATGGTTTATCCTAGCATAATATTGTTATCCTTTTTAGTTAATCCAGTTTCCTGTTTTTGATTTTGTTCAGTTATTAAATGTCCTCTGTTCGCCCAGCGAATTTTTCCCTTCCTATTTCAACATTATCAACAATATAGTACAGCCCTATTTAAGAGTTGATATTCAGGTTAGGTGTAAATTATCATTGCATAGAGAAAATATCCTCCATTTACTCCTACGTTGTGGGAAGTTACAGCAAGAGTGAATTGCATACAAAACCCACCCCTTATAGTGCATTTCCTTCACTTTTCACTTTTGTTCCACCCTCTTACAATTTTGGGGGATAGCACAATGATCACTTACACTATTTAGTGTTTGTTTTCTTACTTGTACAGCAATGTTATGAGCTGTGTGGACTTAGCTGCTAGAAAATAGCTACTAGAAAACAACTGGGGGATTTGGCTTTGTCTACTGTTATTCATTTGTCTTAATCACACCAATGGAGAATGGGAGGTTTCAGTTTTCATGTGGCACCAATAGAAAATCCGTATTTCATTTTCCGATACACATTTGTATGCATCGTAAATAATTTTTGGTGAATAACCATTGTTATAAATTATTATTCCACTATTACTACAGATATATTATGGCCATTTTCAAATATGTAAAACGTCTAGATTATGGCTCTTTAAGCTAATTGGTGGTGGCTGGTTTTCACATGGTGCCCATTTCCTCATCTGGACAAAAATCTAGACATCAGTCTGCTGCAAAGTCACTATGTTATAGTGTTTGTGTGTGTGTTTCGGTTGCCTAGTTGAGTCTTTGATCTGTGATCCTATAGGACAAGGCAGTAGCCTAAGGCTATGAGATCCACAGCAGCCCTGCTTAACCCAGGGCTTAGCCCCACACAACTCAGACTTTAGAACATGGTGCTTAGAGGTGAAAGACTGATACTCCCATGAAGTCCTGGGTAGGAGACTCCCCACAGGCAAGCAATAGGATACAGCAGGCACTAAGAATGTCACACATAGGGTGAATCTCAAATCGCATACTAAGTACTACAAGTAATTTGCGGATGATGGTGAAGTACATACTGTTTAGTTTAAAGTTAGTAATTTTGTCACACATTAACATCACGCCAAGTATAATTTTGGGCTAGACACCATTAAGCATTGTGCTAAACTGACTAATGTTTCCAATTTTAATTCCACCACAAATAACATATATGAACTGTATGGCTTTTGCCACTGGGCGTTTTATTAACAGCTTACAGTAGCTAGTAAGCCAGTAATACTAATATCTTACTACTTGGTATAGTTATCAGAATCAGACTGAAGTTATTTCATTTTATGCCACAACAAGCTTTGCTTTTCTTTCATACGTGAATGACAATTCATGCAATAACTATCAATAAAGGTGACTTTGTTGTCAAGTGAAAGACGAGAGAATTGTGGAAACTCCTCTTTTACAGCGCAAGGATGTGGTCCATATAGCCCCAAAAGCATGCACGGATACAAACTTTTAAAATCCACAAGAAATAGAAGACCATCCGGGAACCTTTGGCATACTATTTTCTGCATACTATGGTTTGAGACACATCAATCTTCTTGCATACTAATCTGTCATACTATATAGTATGCAAGTATGCGATTTGAGATTCAGCCGCTGTCGCTGCTGTGACCTGCGGTTATGCAGAGAGGAAGAACATGCCCTCATGTCTCCATGTGTGAAGTGGACATGCTGTGTTCCAGACTCCACAGTGTCCAGATGGTTAGTCAGTCAGAAGCACACCTTCAGCCCACTACATCCTCCCTCCCTTCCGTCCTCTTCTTTTAGGGTCATTCTATTAACCAAAACAAAGGCCAACACGGGACACTGGAGAAGCTGGAGCTAAAATAGTGGCCATGGCGAGGGAAAACAGGTGCAACAGGTGTCCCTTTTAGGGGGGGAAATACCAAATCAAGTACACAGTAAGTAGGAAGGCCTCCTTGCCCATGGCAATAAACCCCTGCAATGTATCCAGAATGCTGAAGGCCATCTGGAGATCAACTTGATCAAGTTGTTCCATGTCATCCCATTCCTTCACACACTCCACTACTTTCCAGTTGAAGCTCTCTACCTTCAGTCTAATTCAAACCCTGCACCTCTATCTTTAACACACACATTTACTTCCTAATGGGGACACCAAAGTTGATTGCAATGAAAAAAGTTGTATTAATCCTAACCCCGAATTCTGACCCTAACCCCGATTGTGACTAACCCTAACCCACAATTCAGACCAGAAATGACACTTATCAGTTCATTCCGTTATCAGAGAAAGAAAGCACAAGAATACAGGTATTATGTATTGGCATTACGTTCTGTTCCTTGTGTATATAAGCACTGCTGATAACAACACCAACACTGTAATACATTAATGGCTATACTCACAGGCAACGCGCAAGCTACGCAGCACCGACACCCCTTCCGAAGGAGCACAGAACCAGACGGGTGGAGGCGGGGGAGGGCGTGGGTCACACCCGGATGCTAGGATCACCAACAGCGCAGCGGAAGGAGTGAGTAACCTGCCTCACCGCCATATTAGATATGGAATCTGAGACTGCCGTAGGAGTGTTCCCGACATCAGCTGATGCCTTGCAGAATACAGAGGAGCTTACGACAGAGCAGCGGCCCCGCCCAGTGTGTCAGGAACAGGCAATCAGACCCAGACATGGGCAACTGGGGCAATAGTTGTCACCCAATCCCATGTCAAACCGGTGCCCCATGACAGATGGGGAGGGATCCGGTGGATAGAGTGAATACCATGCTGTACTGAGCGGCAGTAGCATAATAAATATGCTGTGCTGAAAAACAACCACATATGACCATGCTAGTTGGTGTTCTGTTTGGGCTTGTTTATTGGTTTGGATTTTCCCACCTTGTTTGTGTGTGTATGGCGGTTCTTAACACCACTCGGGTTACCGGACTCAACTGGCTGCTCTAATATTTCCATTTACAAAATGGGGCCAGGAATTGTTTGGGGACATATTTGTTCTCTTTATACTGTTAGTTCAGAAAAACGCAGACACACACACACACACACACGCACACACACACACACACACACAAACACACACACACACACACACAATGATTCTGTGACATTTTAGGACCACATTTTACTGGTTACTCAAAAACCAATTCCAGAACCTTCCAATAGCAGACAGCAGGGCATGCCCCCTCCCCTGTCAGCTATAAACCAACCTTGTGGGGAGACATAAAGAGGCTCCTGGAGAGCAAGCATAGGGGATAGATGCATTGACCCAGGCTCCTGCAGCTGGAGATGTGGAAGAGGAGCTTGGAAGGGGAAGAAGGGCAACTCCGAGCGCCCTCACCGGTATACGGTCCTAACTACATGGGAACCAGGGTAAAATGAGGAGACGACTACCCCAAACTGTCGCCAGGAGACAGCCTCAGGGATGACACCGCCTCCACACCAAAGCGGTTTGTTTTTGATTACTCCCTTACCTCCTCCCCTCTCATTGTTTTTTCCATTAATAAACCACCCACAGAGGCCCTAAACACATGTTCAATGTCTGTCCCCCGTGTCTCTCCACGGTGCCATTCGATAAATTGAAAAATAGCAGTGTTTGTTAAAATATCCATTTGGAATGCGTGTAGCAAACATTGAGCGAGCATGGGCAGGGATGCTTCCTCAAGGTCAACACACAGGTTTGAACACCACCAGTCACGTGTGGTCAAATACTGTTGTGTTCATAGACAGATAACAGCAAACGAGTAGTGAAACAGAACTGCAACAATTACCTGATGACTATCAGTGGAAATGCAACATCTTGTTGAAAGTTCATCTTCTAAAAGGCAGATCGTAACAAATTACCCAACATAATTGTTGAAAACCCCTGATTGCGAATCCAGTTAGTCAACTCGAAAAGCGTGTGAAAACAAGCCAAATTCTAGCTATTTGCTAACAGTTAGTGAAGTGTTTCGCCGCCCTGATTCTACTGCCATTCCAAAATGCTAAGTTAAATGGCAGGTGTAATAACATGGGCAGGTTTATTCTGTGCAAAACCTGAAGGCTAACCTAGATGCTGTTTACCCAGAGAACATTTTGCTGGTTTTCATGTAATAACATGCCATTTTGGTTAATTTTGGAAATAGGTAAACACACACAAAGGCACACAAACACACATATACCAAGTCCTGCATGTGTTGTGGGGTTGCAGTGACTCTCAAAAGTATTTTCCACATCTTATTTTGATACAACATTCAATCAAAAGCTTTTTTGCCATTGATGAACACAAAAACGACAATAAAAAAAAAAAGATCTACAAATACAAAACAGAAAATAATTGACTGCGGATATATGTACCCCCTTAATTCAATATCTGCTAAAATAACCGTTGGCAGCTATTACAGCCATTTCGTTCTGGATAACTCTCTACTAGCTGTATCTCGACACCCTTCCCATTCTTCTTTTCTAAATTGCTCAAGCTACGTTACGTTGGATGGGGACCTTTGGTGAATAGCAATATTCATTATATTTCTTTGCCTGAGCCACTCCAGGTCATTGACCTTTAAGATTTTAAGCCATTCCAGTGTGGCTTGGGCTGTACGTTTGGAGGTCATTGTCCTGCTGGAAGTATAATATTCTCCCAGCTCTCTAGCAGACGTCAGCGGATTTTCTTTCAGGATTTCTTTATACTACAGTCTTCACGAGCTTTCCGGACCCTGGCTCAGAGCAGCATCCCCACGGCACGATGGCTGACACCACCACGCTTCATGTTAGGGGTGGTGTTCCAAGGATGATGTGCAGGGGCAGGATTGCACCACAAATACAGCTTAATGTTAGCAACCAAACGCTGTATTTTGGTTTCAGCTAACCATGCTCTTCTTCCACTTGGTCTCAGTCTCCCACAGGCCTTCTCGCAATTGTAGGCGAGATATGACTCATCTTTTCTTATTCACTCTCCCATGAAGGCAACTTTTGTGAATTACCCAGGCAATTGCTGCACTATGCACAGTGTCTCCCAGATAGGCCGTGGAAGACTGGGACTTAGAATTGCCATGGGCCTCAAGCTGGCTTCCCTGACTAGTTCATTTATCGCCTGGATACTCAGTATTTAAAGACAGCCTGTTCAAGACAGATTCAGAGATGCGCCATATTTTCCCCATTTCTTGATAATGGACTATACTGTGCTCCGGGGAATATTTAGTGCTTTGGAAATGTTCTTATGTCCTACTTCTGACTGGTGCTTTTACTCCAGATTGTCTTTGAATGCACTTTTTGTTTGTATAAACCAACTGTGGGACCTCCCAGAGACAGGGGTGTATAACCTTTAATATTAAAAGACATTAATTGCACACAGAGACTCAATTCAAATAATTACGTGAAAGACAATTGGTTACACCACAGCTCATTCAGTCCTGTCATAGCAAATGAGGTTAATACTTTCACAATCAATTATTTCCCATTTTCTGCTTGTAATTAATGTTTTTTTATTTTTTACAGATATCATTTTTCACTTTGACATTATAGATTGTTTTGTGTTGTTCACTGGCAAAAACCCATTTGATTTCATGCTGTAACACAATAAAAAATGGAAAAGTCCAAGAGGAGCGAATGCATTACCCCAGCACAGCCAAGCGAATGCAGCGTTCACCACCTTGACCACACGCTCTGTCAGTGAAATGCACTACTGCTGATATGAAACAATACATCTTATCAGTCCTGCAGGGTGAAAATCAGATGGAGTTTGATAAACTGGGGGTCGGGGACAGGGTTAGCACACCATTATGTTATTCTGACAACTTGAATCCGTTGCGAGGAATGATAGGCTGAGAAAGAGAGCATGGCGTCGCCTAGAGAAGAGAGAGAGAAAACACACAAACAGTAAGAACATACCCACACACATGTACCCAAACACAGGCAGCACACACATGCAACACCACACAAACAGGGGCCTCGGTGGTATGATGACAGCAGATATGACATATCACGGGTCTGTTTTATCAGGAGACTCTCAGGGCCCAACAACAGCATATTAGCACTGGAAGGGAGGACGGGATGTGAAAGAAAGAGGACATGTATGGAGGAGCTTAACACTCTTCCTTTCTCTCGAGTCGAAGAGAAGCAGAATTATTTAATAGCCCATTAAAAGGGCTCACGGAACGAACGATCAATAACGGGAAGGTTATGACTAAATGACTGGTAAAAGCGTACAGAGTTTAAGTTTATCTCCAAAGTCCAAAACCATTTGAATATTTTCACCTTAATGTAGAATATTGCAGTACAGTTCTCATCTTACAGTACCAATCAATCAAGTTAAATCTCTCTTGTAAGAGAGAAAAGGGGGGGGGGGGTATGGTGGTGCTGTATGATGGTTAACACTCTGCCCCCACTTTGTAGGCTCTGGAGAGCCATGAAAAGGAACAAGGAGAGAGGGAGGGTAGGAAGGATGTTGGGGGAGTTTATAACCATAGTCACTAAAGCCATTGTTGAAATGAACAGTTTAATTACCCACCTACTAATAGGTTGGTGAACATAATGAGTTAATGACTCACCCTGGCAGATCAATCATCTGATATTCATCAGAGCTGCATTCATAAAGAGCCATAGAGTCGTGGTGCTCATCTAGAATCAGTATTGCCTTTTCCGTCATAATGAATATGATTATATGGCCTGAGAGGAGTTGATCTGAAATCAGTACTTCCAGTCGAGACAATTGAGAGGGTTGAAGAACCGGGCCTGTATAGTAGAAGAGCTGATGTAAGATCAGGCTTCCGTGTCCATTTCATTGTATTAATTATTAATTAAAAGGCAATGCAGATACCAAATGGGCAGGACCCTGACTATATTGGGAGAAAGAAGCAGTGAGGTGGTAGAAAGGAAGGACTCCGCCATCACCACTCACACCACTTTGTTTCTCCAAAATGATTCACATGTCACCACAGAGGAAAAGTGAAAAGATATTTGGCACACAGTTTAGGTTTACGCATTACTGGTTATGTTTAGGGTTAGGCATTATGACTAGGTGAAGCTATGGAATCAACGTTAGGTTAAGGTTAGGGTTAGGTTTAGGGATAAGGAGTAGGGAACATGGAATGTTGGGTCAAGGTTATGCATCGGGACCCGCAAAATTAGTAAGACAAACATGTGCGGGTGTAGCAAAACTTATCTGATTAATTTTGTCAATCGTAGGCTCACAGTCTGGCTATTCTTTTGTGGGAGGCCAGAAACTAATGTTCCACGTTCTGCCACTTGTTTGCTTAAGAGGCTGTAGAAATCCTGAATGCATATCACACACACACACACACACACACACACACACACACACACACACAAACACACACATGTAGGATCTGAGCATTAACAACTACAATATGAATGTATACAAACACACACACACACACTCGTGAACACAAACAAGTGTGCCCACACACCCTCACTCACACATTCTCAGACAACAGCATTTTCACACACACAGTTGACATTTCCTCAGTGCATCGTGTTCAGATTACCACACATATTAGTTAAGCACCGCCAAGACCCCCTTCATTATTCTGTCTAATCTCCCCTGTTTACAGGGTCAGCCTGTGTCCCTTTGACCTCATCCTCCTCCCTCTCAGCTAGCTAAGTTAGCCCGACGTGTTGTCTCTATCTTTTAAACACGCTATCTGCCCAGCCTCCCTCTTCCAGGGGGCCATGTCGCCCAGCCAAATTAGTGCCTACAGAGACTGCCTGCAGGATCTCACAGAGCAACAGTGACCCACCTACAGTACCCATAAGCCTGGTAGAGAGGACTAACTGCTAGCTAGCTGAGCAGCAGATAAGAACTCTGGGGTTTGGTGGGACACCTGCTATCGGGCCGAGACTCGCCTCGGGAGGAGTAAACGTAACAGTGGAACATCGACACTAGAGCCCCATATGGGTCGATACGGGGGTCCCCGAGGCAAGATCAGCCAATACGGGTGGCGGTAGCATTAGCTGCCCGCCCACGCCTGCTAATCCTAGTTAAGATGAGACCGCCAGGCGAGCTGATCCACACAGAAGCCAGGTCCAGTGTTAGAGGAATTAAAGCTAAAGCCTGCTCTCTGTTGTTATGGTAATCCTCACGAAAGACAACACAACCACGATCTGCAGGAAAAGCACGTTGCCAAGGCGATAAACATCGCTCGAAACATTGCTGAAGAGAGCCTCAATAAAGTGTGGATGGATGGATGGATTCCAAGGGAGAGCAAAAAAGAGTGGGAGGTTTCTACTTTAATGGGAAATGGAGTAAGTATTTACAATTGGGAAGAGGAGTCAGGTATAAAAGGCTATCATCTGGGCCAGTTTCAACCTGTATCTACTTGACCCTCTTGCGATAATAAACAACCTCCCTCATTGGCAGCAACAGCTTTAAAATACTGAAGGTTTAATTAATATCACGTCTTTAGAGAGTATTAGACTGCAAAAGTTTCACAATAGGTGGATGCTTTAATCTTCTCAATATAATAACACAAAATTCACATAAAGACACATTTAAGTACACTTAAAGTAGGCCTGTTTATTATTTAATATAATTACACTCATAGTATGGCTCTTCACTCTGTTTTTTGATAAAAATGCACTCCCTGAGAATTATTATGCAACACATGTACTGTGGAAACATTGACAGGTTATCAAACTATCACAGGTGGAAGTTTGAATATATCATTAGATAGTTCAGGGAGGGCCTACAGGATTACATATTTAAAGTAAACACATTTTTAGGGGTATAGATTGGGGATAAAGACAGAGAGGGTGATTAAGTAAAAAAGATGTGAAATGGAAAGAAAAAACACACCATTCACACCAGAAATCCATTGGAAAGAAACCTCCATAAACATTTTGGCTGACTCTGCGTTTTGGCAATGTTTCTGATACTGTGTTGATGCTTTCATCACTGACAAACACCCATTAAAGGGAACTGAAGAGGCCACTGCTGGTGGAGCTGGTGGTTTAACCCCCCCCACCCCCAGGTTTGTTTCTTGGTGGTTGTTATTTGCAATGAGAAGCATGTTTCCATGCATGGTGTCCCACAAGGATGGGTTCTCCAGCCCTACGGCGGTCTTCCTCCTTCAACCTCAGAAGGCAACATAACAGTACAGAGTCAACAAGGACAGGACCCAGAAACACGCAAATATATAAACACACACCCACACACACACTCACATCATAGCCTCCAGTCTCCATTCAGTGGCTTTTAATTCCTGGTTTCCAAAGGAATCTGTAGAGTGAACGGTCTCTCTTTCCCTTCATCCATCTCTTTAGCTTTTATCTCTCTCCTGGTCTCCCTCACCCTCTCTCTATTCTCTTCATTCACTAGCTCTATTTTCTCCATTCTCTATTGCTTTTCCTCTCCTCCCACTTAAGGTCAGAGAGGACCATCACAGTGGGTCTAATGGCCCTGGTGTCATGTTGTCTCACTCTGTCCAATTAGGGGCTTGTAACTGCTGAATGGCATGTCTTTACTACCACTCTCATTGGCCCAGAGGACTTCTGACTCAGCCTGGGGAGATGGACCTGCCACTAGCAGACCAAGATGCCGTCCTCCAACTGGAGTGGTGCTTAGGAAAAGGCATTCTGGCGTTCCAACCGCCGGCAAACCCAGCCTCATTTCTGGGCTTGATGTAAGCCTACAGTGCTCCGCGGTGGTGATGGTGGCGGTGTACTGTAGGCGGCCGGCGCACACAGTAGAATTGCGCCTGATTTTGCCAGAGGCTAGCCAGAACCACCGAGGGAGGCGGAGACTGGGAGAGTACGAGAGGACACTGCTTCTGGAGGCGGTTGCGAGGAGTCACGCACACAAGGATTCACAGATCAGATGCGGCTTGGAGCTCGAGATTCAATGGCGGGTCAAAGTGGTATGGGATGTTCTGACTGGCCTGTGGCCAAGCCCGTGAGGAGAGAGCCGAGAGGACGTCAAGGGAGCAGCAGGTCGGGGCCGCCTTATCCTCAGCTGGCTCACATGCTATGAGATCAAAGGCAAGGGAAACAAACAAACCCAGTTTGCCAGATGAAGAAGAAAAAGAAGAAGAAAGAAAATGAGAGAGTGTGTGCTCTACCTTTCCTGGGACCATGAAACCCAAAATGCTTCAAAGAGTAGTACTTTCAAACTCCCATGACTCCAAAGTGCATGCAATTTCTCTCCCAATCTCTCTCGCTCACTCCATCTCTCTCCATCTCTCTCTCTCATTCTCTCTTATCTGCGTCCCTCTCTCTGAGTGTGTCCTGGCTCGGAGAGTTCAAAAGCTTTGACCTATATGGGCCAACTCCCTGCCCTTCTGCTTCCCAGATACAGCTGTCAGGCTGGCTGAACGGGAGATATGTGTGATTGCTGCTACTGAGAGAAAAATACAAAATCAGTACTTTTATCCAAAGCCAATCAAAGCAGTCCAACAGCAGTGGGCTGCAGAGCCTTTAGGTCTCTCCTTATCTGTCTGTCCTTCAGGACTGAAGGTGATGATACCAGTCAGAGATGGAGGTGGCAGGGCAGCGCAGAGCCACGGGCTGTTAACTGATACTGCATTTGATCTTGTGCGTGGGTGTACGTGTGTGTGTGTGAGTGTGTGTGTGTGTGTGTGTGTGTGTGTGTGTGCGTGTACATGGGTGTATATGTTTGTGTGTGTGTGTGTGTGTGTGTGTGTGCATGTGTATGTGTGGGTGTGTGTGTGCGTGTGTATGTGTGTGTGTTTGTGTGGGTGCATGTGTATGTGCATGTGTGTGTGTGCGTGTGTGTGTGTGTGTGTGGGTGTGGGTATGGTGTTCTGCATGTCCTTCTGCTCTGCTTCATGTTGAGGACAGATGTCACTTCCCTTTGTGGTCGATCCTATCAGGCCAATCCCACGAAATATAGGCGCCTCCACGTAGCTAACCACCACCCATGCAGACATTAATACACAGACAGGACAAACACACACACTCACACACACAAATGAAATGAACAGAAGCACCTCCTCCACACCACAGAGAGCCCTAGGATGCGTGGCTGGCCTGGCCAGCTCCAGTGACCGTGGCTGAGCCTGATAAAGATTCTTTCATCGGTGTCCAGCTCAATCCCCCGGGGACACGGCTGAACCCCGGCTGGCCCCCGTCTGGGCCTGGAGCTCCTGGGATGCCATTCGACACCCTGTGTCCAGTGACACCGTATTAACCGATACCCATTAGCGTCCGCTAGATTAGGTAGCAACGTGCCGATGGGGGATCGTCCTGGAAGCTTTCAGGTGAGGAAGACTGAGGTGAGGCAGGGATGGATGCCCCCCAGGAGAGGGACACTTTATGACAAAAAGAACAGGTAACCCCCCCCCCCACACACACACACACACACACACACACACACGTGCACTGACATTAGACTATGAGACCAAGTACAGTGAAGTCAGGGAAACCGTTGTCCTTTATCCACCGCCCCATTCTGTAGGTTTCAGAACAGAACCGGAGCTTTCCATATCAGGGAGGTTCATACGAGCATTCTGGTGAAAAAGAGACAAGTGAATGAATCAGTTAGATGAGGGCAGACGGTCTATTTCTGGATGTTCTCCTCAGAGCAGACCATGTTGCCAGACCCACTTTCTAGCAGCTGGAACAGTGTTAGCCTGATGTGCTGCACACACACACACACCCACACACACACACACACATACACAGAAACACACACATACTCCTCCCTAACCAACTGGTTAAATACAGCAACCCTGAGGGGACAAACAGAGCTGGAGCAACAGACAGCAGCGGAGGAAACAGGTTCAGGTTCCCTGGTGACCATGGTGAAGGGGGCAAACACTGGGACAAGGACAGGACAAACTGAAAGACCAAACCCCCTGGTAGGTAGCAGTGGTGAAGGCCCTTCTCTGATCTACATTCAGCCACTAAACAAAACAGACACAGTGTCTCATCGCCTTAGTGCCTGCATGCCTGCCTTTGTGCCTGCATGCCTGCCTGTCTGTATATCGGCTTGCTCGTCTGTTTTTCTATTGCACTACTGCTACTTCTTTTCAGTGTAACCATTAAATATAGGATTTTCCTTGTCTTCCATTCTCTTCCGAATTTCACCTCTTTAAGATAGAGACAGATAGACATGCAGACAGACAGAACAGCTGTCAGAAGTAGACAGACAGCCTGGCATACGGACAGACGGACAGGCAGGCGTGCAGACAGACAGAAAGGCAGACAGGCAGGCAGGGTTTTTAGACGGGCTTGTGGAGGATGAATGGTGCGTATCCTAGCGCCCGGATAAGACTTAACCTGAGTTGAGTTCACCCAGTGCTTTGCAACGCTTCACCATGGAAACCTCCCACAGACCAGATATGTGATTGGCTTGTGCACTCAACAGACAGACAGGCTGTCTTACAATAAGCAGAATATTTCCCCCAGAGCAGGAGGGGAGCAATAAAAAAAGTGATGGCAGAAATGAAGGAAGACAGGAAGAGCTGTTTTCTACCACGTCTCTATAGGGCTTCAGCCCTGTAGTTGTAATAACATGGGTTTACCATCACAGCCTGAGAGATACAACACACGCGCATGTATGCATGGACTAGCATGCACGCACACGCACACACACACACAATGCAATCTATCTGGGAGCTAGTCAGCTAGGCTATAACCCGTCAGTCTGAAAGATAATAATTGGACATCATAAGAATTTTCCACCGGGCATCAAACGTCCGCTCCTCCATCATTGGCTCATCTCTCTTAGCTCCAATCTTTTAAAGCTAGGGAACATGCAGGGATAGAAAGAACTGACACTAAATGCCAGCCTAACATAAAAATGATACAAGCACTGCCACAAACACACACACACGCATCTACTGGCATGCACTCACTAAGGCATGGATGAACACATGTTTTATACACCAAATATGAGCCCAAAGGCTTCATTTGCCATTCACAACTAACTTTTTTAGTCTCTGTATGCAGGGACACACCTGTGTCAGACACCTCTGTGGCAAAAACACATCTCCCTCTCCGGACTGCATGGCACTTATCCACTGACATGGTCCATGGCTCTGACCACTGACCAGATGCATAGCCCTGACCACTGACATGGTGCACAGCCCTGACCACTGACACGGT
>JACXGJ010011210.1:0-20269 GCA_016801105.1 Esox niger | reverse complement strand
GCGGGGTGAGGTGTGAGACTGCAGCGGGGTGAGGTGTGAGACTGCAGCGGGGTGAGGTGTGAGACTGCAGCGGGGTGAGGTGTGAGACTGCAGCGGGGTGAGGTGTGAGACTGCAGCGGGGTGAGTTGTGAGACTGCAGCGGGGTGAGTTGTGAGACTGCAGCGGGGTGAGGTGTGAGACTCTGGGTGAGGTGTGAGACTCTGTCGGGCGAGGTGTGCGACGCTGTGGGGCGAGGTGTGCGACGCTGTGGGGCGAGGTGTGCGACGCTGTGGGGTGAGGTAACCTTTGATTTGGGATATAATAAGATGTATGTATATGTATGTATATATATATGTGTGTGTGTGTGTGTGTGTGTACATTTTTGTGTTTTTTTTTGTCCATATGGATTTTTATTATTGTAAATCATCTAATACAGCAATGGCAACTTGAACTGAGTAGCAAATCCACCTTTAGCAGCAGCGTGTCCGTGTGAACACTTAGCCCATCGCTATGAGCGTAGCATGTGTCCACAGCACACTCATCCTCATCATGAATCCATCGCCATCATGACCCGACCTGAGTAATAAGCCCACGGTTAGTGGTAATGATATCTGTTATTACGCAGGTTGTTAACCCCTAACCCGCTAACCACTGCTCCGGGCCTGACCGGCCAGGATGCGCACAATCGAGGCGCAACTTTCCCCGTTTTAATTAAATCCCGCTGACCAAACATTGCGGCGTCATCAACCATCAGTCCCCAATTCTCTGCGGGATCCCAGGGCCGTAATGTGACGATAACTCACTCCCTTTTCTACAGCCACTTAGGGTAATAGGGCCATTTGTGCAAACAACTATCGAATTTGGTGTGTTAGTTGTTGGGACCGGGTGCAGGTGTTTTTCAGTAATGGCAATGTCTCATGAGAAAGGAGTAACTGCGAGAGATTCTTTCAAAAGGATCAAATCCCACTGAGCCCTCGGCAGGCAGTGAATTATGGGTAATGCATTCGATGTGTTTGCCTGCTCCCCGGTAAATGATATTCAGAAGAATAAACACAACTACATCCAGGGCCTGGTCTCTTAAATGTAATATGTATTCATGAAAGAGATAAGCGAGGTGATTAAGATCGTCGTAGCAACGGCTGCTAACCCACTTTTACGGCCGCGGCAGGGTTTCTTCCAGGCTTCTCGTTTCTTGGAGAAATTGCTTCATTCATTTGCTGCGTGGCTACGGCTCGATGTAGGATGTGTAGACGCGTTTTCTCACAGCGTTCCCGTGTTGTGCCGAGTTCCCTCCAGAGCTCCTGCCTACAGTACCTCCCTGCGCCTCCAGCTTTTGTCAGAGTTGCAATCCCAGCGCTCTGCCCCGAAGTGGTAATCATGTAGTAAGGGGAGGACCGTACGAAGGAGCGTAAGGAGCGAGGAGGAGGGGTTAAAGGAGCATCTGCGAGACAGAACCCCCCCCCCCCAGTCCCCAGGACGTTTGTTAAGACTGTTGTCCCAGAAAAATCACCCAGCGCCCTTCTGAATACATTAGTTCCTCGCCCCCACCTCTACACCCCCCCCACAGACAATAGGTGATGAATCGGAGACCAGGGCCCCACTTTTGATTTCGACATTCAGATGAAACGCATCGCGGGCAGGTAGTTCATTGGGTGTGCCCCCTCCCCGCGGGCGCCCTCGTCCGGGTGCAGCAGCCAGGGCCCGCCGTGCGGGTCGATTTCCATATTTATGATGCCAGAAGAGTAGCGTGGATTATAAACAAAAGTGCACCTGTGTCTCTCTCCCTGTACCCGTATCAATTCCACACTGGAGCTCGCCATCCACCTGTTGGCACAGCAGACTGGCACAGAGGTGGCGGTGGATGCTTTGCAGCCTGTACAACGGGTTGATTCTCTCCAGGTGCAATTGTGGGCAATCAAAGTAATTGTGAAGGGATCAGTTGCACAGTCGCCGATCCCTAAACAGCAACAGCTGCACAGTTGCCGTTCACTAATCACGCCGTGGCGGTTAGGAACGTCTGCTGAAAGGTGAGCGACACTCTGGGAGTTGTAGCTATGTTTTCCGCTTTTCCCCGGCTTCTGTGGGTAGCCTGGCCTGATCCGACCCACGTGACTCACAGCGCAGGGAGGGCTCTGACCCATTGCTCTGGACAGGTATCTCGTGCCTACTGTACTCGCTACATTCACGTATATAATAAGCAAGTGTCTTAATTGGTTCTTACCTGCTAGTTATTTTCCATCAATTCACCACATCACCACGAGAGAGGAAGTGACATTTTGGTTTTGTGGAGGTGGTGCCTGTGGTTAAACGTCGACCGTGATCCGTTTGGTTGTACACGGGGACGGTCAACCAGCGTGGGGCACTGCCTTGGCGAGTGAAGAGCTGCCAGACTGACTCTGTTTAGAACGCCTGTCAAAATAATTCTTGCTGCTTCTTAAACAATAACCTTTTACGCATTTACATAAAACACTTGGAATCACCGCTACCTTGCTAGCAGATTTGCTACCACCCCTACTGTACCTCCAAAACAACGCAGGACGTCGAACGGCCTGGCATATCTATTGCCGAATGCAGGCATCTACACACTAATCTCAAGTCACTGCCACAACTCCATCAGAGCATGGAGCGCTTTAACACCCAATCCATTGATTATTATGATGTAGTATTCAGTCAACCCCGCGGCGCTAGCCCGCTTCAATAAACAAGAATAACCCCACAACAACGAGCCACCCCATGATAGGTCACTTTTAGTAACATGGCTTAAGAAACCCCTTGAACTCCCTATGCAATCTCTACCACTGCTAATCCCATTGCCATACTCCCACAACCATATTGTTAAATTAGCATGCACCCTTCAGTAAATGTCGTTTTGTTGTTGAAGACTTAATTTAGATATTTGGTGTACACTTTAGAGGCAAGTCAACATACCATGAACAAGTTTTGTATTTGAACGCTGCCTCCCAGACTGCGCTGCTCTGCCCAGATTTAGAAAACTCTGACCTTGCTTCTTCATCAGGCGATCAAATTCCTCCCAGGCGTCTTCGAGTATAATGAGGTTTGTTATGCTATCACCGACAGGTTGCTTCAACGGCGGAAAGCGTATCCACGCGTACCTGGCCTTTTATAAAATCTGTTGACATACAACTCTGTCCGTGTTTGCACTGGACAGAGTTGACACCTCCGAGGTTGAAGGCTATAGTATTTATTCATCTACAGCACGTGTCAAACCGGTTCCCTGGAGGGCCTAGCGTGAGTGATCCTTTCAATTCCTGCCCAGTTGAGACTTACACCAGCTGTTGAGGGGAGGTCCTGACTAATTAGTAACCTAATTAACCAATCAAGCACAAGGATGACGGCGAAACCTGCAGCCACTCGGTCCTCCGTGGAATCTCTTTGATGGCTGTGATTTACATATGACAGCGCTATACAGCCCCCCTCTGGGGAAGAGTACCCCCCACTACTGTGGGTGTGTCGATGACCCAGTGACCAGAGCCCCCTCGCAGATAGGAGGACCACCGTGCGCATTGACTCGTGTGGGTGTGCTGTGTGCATACTTTTCCTTTGTGTGTGCGTATGTGCACGTACGTGCAAATTATTTCACACTCACTGTACCTGACATGCATCCACTGTGCATTTGTGACTTTCTGTTTGATCAAAGTTTGGCTAGTGCTCACAACTTAGGGCTGAACTATTAATGAGCCGAGGGCTTTCGATAACACGGATTAGTCAGAATACTAATAATTTATTGACGTACGCGCGTTCCATTCTATTTGACTCAAAATGGCATTCTTTTAGATTGAACCAATTGCCTCGATTGTGACAGAAGTTTTGATAGCTGAAAAAAAATCGAAAACAAAACACTAACCTGAAGAAAGCCGAACCCCTGTTACTCTGATCCGTCTTTGGTGGAAACACTCCGTTGAATTTCTCCCAGAGTGCTTTGTGTAGAGTGTCTGGCCCATATGTCAAGACATGTAGAACACCCACGCTTCATTAACCAGGTTGATGAAGCTCAAAGAGAGGGCAATTGTGCCCAGGCAAAGCGGAACAAGTAGGGGGGTTGAGGGGTCCAAAGTGCGGGTGTGTGTGGCGCAGGTTTGTGCTATTGGCCTGCGGCCCTCCAGGTGTTGAGGTATTCTCGTGCCACCATGATACCTGCCACACTGACATTAGGTGCTGGTTACAACAGATGGCATCCACGGGCCCAGGGGAAGGTTTGGGTTGGGCGGGGGGGGTAGCTGGGCACTCAGGGCGATGGATGTCGGGAACTCTGGCTGTGACACATGGCGCAATTGGATAAATAGATTGCAGCCCGTTTGCATAATCTCAAGTGAACCGGGCCATCAATCACACGCGAGTCTTTTCATTGGGAGCCATTGCGTAGACCTGTAGGCCACCGTGCTCCCAGCGTGTTGCGTTGACGACGGGTAACCGTGTTTTCCCTGCTTAGTGACATACGGGGAATGGGATGAGCGCCGCTGTTGGGAGATTTGAATTTGATGGTCTTTTATTTGTGTTTCATTTTGTTGGAGAGATGCCGTACTCGTGTTGGAGGGAAAATGAAGAGGTCTTAGAGGGGCAGTGTTCTTGATGTGGAGATGACTGACAGATAGTCGATACTCATTGCAGTTATTATTGCAAAGGGCAAACGTTTAAATTGTGGTCTCAATGAGAAGGGGATTTTTAAGGGGAATTAATGTTAACGTGCCCATATAGCTAAATTAGACGTGTGTGGTGTGTCTCATTGGTCAGATTTCGGATTGCACATTATTTCTTTGCCACGACTGAACAGCTTCCTTTAGGCTCTCATCAATGTCCTCTTCTCCGTCTGACTCTCTCACAGGTGTTGTCCTGGATCCCAAGCTGCCTCACGTGGAGTTCAGCCTTGGTAAGTGTTTTCTTCCTCCTCTCTGTCGATCCCAAAGGGTTTAACTTTCAGCAGGTATCCCAGAGTCTACTGATGCCATCCCATGCCGGTCCGGCCAAATATGCCCGAATGCCTGTGTGTATCCCGCTTGTACCCACGCACAGAGGTTCAGACGCGCACATACACACCAATGACTCACCTGCCACCTGCCGACACATTCCTCTCCGGGCTAGAGCGGTCCAGGATTTTTCCTGTTATACCGTTAGCGAAGGTTTCATGTATATTTTATTCGCCTGCGATGGAAAAGGTCTTATTTTGGCGGGATGCATTGTTACGGTGGCGAGTTTCATCTGTCTGACAGGGTTGGTTAAGTGGGTTTTTGCGGCAGCGCTATGGATAGGGGTGGAAATGGTGCTGTTGGCTTTGGGGGTGTTGAGAGTCTCTTCTTGCCTGACCCTGAGGTGATGATAAGGGGTCAGTCGTCAGGGATTTCTTTTCCTCTGAGGGAAGCGAGAGATAGCGAGGCGTGTCTTCTTTTGTGGTCAGGTAATTGTTATACACTAACATCATCTCAAGTCAGGCATGTCTGTGTTCAAAGAAAAATATATTCACTGTGTGTTCACTTTTTTGCCGATCCATCTGTGCGCACAGATAAAAACCCGTCTCCAACATATCACAGGTTTAAAACGAGGACATATAGACGTTTGTCTTTGAACAACTTTCTGGATATTTCTGGCTGCCTGCGGTGCCTGCTGTGCGAAGTACAACTGGCCAAACTTACACACGCGCATAAAAAATACATACTGTATGTATGCAGTTGGTGAGGCCTTGGTTAATTTTTTCCAATCAGAAGAGTGACACATTTCTTTTGAATGTCAGTACATTCGACTGGAGCTGATCTGAATGGATCTGTCGCACCTTCAGCTCGAAGTGGCTTCTGTTCTCATGTAAATGTTCTGGAACAATGGATTATATCTGCTTGACGAACGTTGAAAAGAAACATCACGTGTTTTTGTAATTGCTACATCATCGGCGCAGCAACGTTACAGTTTCACTTTACTTGAAGTAGTTTAAATTTCGTGTATTCCTTCAATCAACATTTACAATTTCGACAGAAGGGGCCCATCATGCTTAGAGAAACTATGATTACCTGGATGCTTTTAACGTGACATATTGTAATTTATTGTTCCATGCTGGCAGTTATTGAATTCATTTTATTCATGCAGTCCAACTCTCACTTCATTGACATGCAGTAGGCAATGTAAGAGCAACAGTTACCATGAGTTCTAGCGACTGGCCTGGAAGGGACAAGATTTTTCAGAGCTGTCAGAATAACCACGACTATGAAACGGGAAATTTGATGCAGTGAATGGAGTACATCCGTTGAAAAGCACAAAAGAGGTTTTCTAGGTAATCACTCAACCCTTGAAACTTATTCCGCTCAGGGTTAAAGCCACATCCTTGTATTCGAAAAACCCCAAATTCTGCCCACCTTGTCGCTTGTTTTGCTATGTTGATGGTAAAATTGAGTAGGCGGGGCCCCACATTCGTGGTCTGAGGCGTTAACGTATCGTTGCCTATTGTAATGGCAATGAACAGACACGTCGCTCACGTTCAAACGTCGCTGAATCATTTATGACACACAAAGAACAGGTTACTCTGGCTGCGTTACAACTTTTTCGGATCAGTTTAGCTGATCTGATTGGTCAAAATGATCAAATTAGAATCGGTCTGTCTGCGTAATGGATCAATGGAAATGACTCTTATTGAATGCCAGCAACAGCTTGGGCTCTAGGGCCTACATCAAAGAGGAAATATGTTGATCTAAATTAACGTACCAGTTCAGTCGACTTGCCCACTGATATTGAGATCGTGACAACGTGCCCACATCTTTCTCTCAACAAGCTATGAAGGCCAGGGCCGGCCATAGCTTTTTGGGAGCCCTAAGCAAAATGTGATTTGGGGACCCCCTTATCGCTGGGGCTCACTAGCAAACTAGGACCCCATAGAGCTTGGGGGCCCTTAGCGACTGCCAATGTCTCTTAAGCCTAGGTCCAGCCCAGATGACGCCAGATGATGCTAGATATATCATACTGTGGCCAAATATGGTGTGCATTTACATAAAGCAAACAAAAAAAAGAAACGAGAGTCTATTGACAGTTCTCGTACCGCCGCAATGTGTCCCTTTCATCTGGTTTTTCGATACAGTTTTATGACTAGCTTGAGTAAGCTGGTGTGACAAACAGTTCCATGCGGTCATGGCTCTATTTAGTGCTGTGCGCCTCCCAGCTTCGGTTCTATACCCAGGGGATGTTAAGAGACCTAGGGTGGTGTGTGTTTTTGTGGCACTGATGTGTGCCTGAACAGTGTAACAGCTGCCTGAAAAGATGGCTTGGCACTCTCAGCGCCTAGGACAAAGACCAACCAGGATGCAGTCGCTCCTCCGCTCCGAGCCAGGAGTGGCTGACACGCATATCGTTGACATTAGCTCTCAGTGGGAATCTAAGTGCTGTGCGTTCTGTTCTGTTTTGGACAGACAGCAATTTGCCCGCGGCCCACACCTGACCACGCAGGGCTTGGCAGCGTTCCAAATGCAAATAAACACAACCCTTTCTGACTTGTTTATTGACAGGCAAAGTTAGAGGTGCCCCAGTTTAGGCTGGTGGATTGACCAAAAGGTTGCCGGATAAAATCCTTGAACGAGGCAGCTGACTCTAAACGCGCCCTGGCCCGTTGCTCTTATAATGCGTCGCTAACCTGGAGAACACGGCACCAAGATGCACTATGGGAAGAAGGCAAGTTGGCGGAGGCAGTGTGATGCTTTGGGCCATGTTCTGCTGAAAAACCTTGGGTCCTGCCATTCATGTGCATGTTACTTTGACACGTACCACCTACCAAAGTATTGTTGCAGACCATCTGCAACCTATCATGGCAATAGTATCCCCTGTTGGCATTGGCCTCTTTCAGCAGGATAATGCGTCCTGCCACAAAGCAAAAATATTTGAGGAATGGTTTCAGGAACACAACAACATGTTCAAGGTGTTGACTTGGCCAAGAAATTCCCCAGATCTCAATCCAGTCGAGCATCTGTGGGATGTGCTGGACAAACAAGTCTGATCCATGGAGGCCCCAACCTGGCAACATAAAGGATCTGCTGCTAACATCTCGTTGCCAGATTCCACAGCACACCTTCAGGGGTCTAGTGGAGTCCGTGCCTCGACAGATCAGGGCTGTTTTGGCGGCAAATGGGGGACGTACACAATATTAGGCAGGTGGTCATAATGTGATGGCTGATCGGTGTATAGTGACCATTAATATTTTATGATGTTTGTATTTCGCTAGAATTGTAACTACAGCAAAGTCTTAGTAGGCATGGCAGTGTCCCAAAACAATGCAACGTTGCTACCGCGTGATACACTTAGACGCCTTTATTGATTCTGTTCAACAGTCGTGGGTCAGTGAAAACCTATGGAGACATTCCCAGATCCCATGCTGCAATTTAGGGGGAAGCCATTGAGGTGAAGGGTCCTTTAGCTACATAAAGCTTTGCCAGTAAACGTAGCTTCATTTTAATAGGATGAAATTATTCTAGGTAAGGTCTCCACTAATTCAAAATCAATGGCTTGGCAATGATGCTGATGGCTCAGCAGGGCCTCATATCACGACAAGCAAATCAAGCGTGACAATTAAACGTTGACCGGAGCCAAAATGATTTTTATTTGGACCCTAATTATCAATTACCCTCAGAGTGGACGATTTTGAGAGAAACGACATTGAATTTGGTGGTTTGTAATGCGTTCTCCCTGCCCTCCTCCCACTGGGCTGAGTTTTTCAAGGTTTTAGGAGTATTTTACGAATAGAAGGTTTCGGACAAGCTGACAAGCTTGTCTTCAATAAAGTGAATGACTGCAGACAGTTGATGTACATCTGAGGATTGTATAGTGAGGGGCGAGGAAGAGAGAGGACGCACTGTGCATATATGATGCAGGACTGTTTGGAGATGATGGATGGATGTGAAAGGCAGATTGAACCAAACGACGGTGTGAAGACATCCCCATTCCAGAATAATCTATGCATTACTATATTACTTGTTTAGCTTGCTCTGCCTGCCCTCGTGGGATGATGTATATTGTCACCTCCAAAATGATTGGCATCCCTGAGGAAGGTGAGCCAAACAGTATGGAAAAAATAACAACACACATGCATTTTATGCTGTACCATAATGACTCAAGGTAACCGATCTCTACACGTTTCTCAATTCTAACGGTATTTCACGAAACATTTAAAAATGCCATTTTCTAGCATTTATTCATCAGATTATTAAGGTTTGAGCAATACCTGAATAGGATTTTAGACCTTATTCCTTCATAGTTTTCAGATCATTGAGATAATTCGGTTTGCTTTAAGCTTTCTTCAATTATAACAACAGTTATTTTGTGGGATTCATGTTTGGAGGCGTAGATGTCAGCTGGAAAATGCTGGATTTGTTGTTAATTATTCATTTCTTTGTGGATTTTCATTGGCTGGTTAGAATATCCACTGTACTGTAGCACCGTTTCAGCCTCCTAGCGGAGGCAGTCAGGTTTTTGGCTACAATGTCTTGGTACTCTGAAGAGCTCTTGCACAAGGGCTCCAGGATTAGTGAAAGCAAAAAGAGCACCTTAACATCAATGGTTTATCACCGTATTGGTGTATTTTGAAATAAACCGATTCAGTTGAAAACTTATACCGATTCAGTTGAAAAATGAATCCAGGGATTCTGCATTGATGATTTTTAGTCCATTTAATTCCTCTTAATCTGTTCCTGGAAACCAGTCCAGTAGTGGCTGGTCACAGTGCCATTTAATTAAAACAGTGTCTCTGACCTGTCATAATCAGCTTGAATTATTGTAATGAGATTCACGTAGCATGATCAGTAATGTGATATGAATGCGTAAGTAGGCTGTGCTAGGGATGCGTCTGTATACGGGTTTAAAATGAGTTCAAATTCTGCTTCCGATGGAGCAAGGGGCTATGGGTGTTTTATTTGTGTTTTTGTTTTTACACGGACATGTCATGATCTTGTTAGATCACTGGAACTGGTACTCATCTCGCTGCATGGTTGGGTCTCGAAAATGTACAGATTTGGACTAACTGAATATTTTATTTTAAAAAATGATCATATGAACATATCCGGCTGTCACTCGGGAGTGGGGTCATCAAGGGCAGAATTTGTAATGCGAAGACGTGGGCCATCTCGGTTCACCAAACACTTTAGCATGCATTATTAGCGTTGTTAGCGAGATTAGCATTATATATTTTTAAACAATGGATGATACTTTTTTCCAACAGAAAAACGATTTGCTGTCAAATATTATGCTCAGCTGGGAACTTTTATCCATTCGCTCAAGTTTCGATTTGGCTGAGGGTCTAACAATATCGTGTGCAAATTCATTTTAGCCATCGCCACAGGCGCGACAAAGGCATGCAGGGCAAATAAATCAATAAAATGTATTTCAACTAAATAAATTGATTAATCCACATATAAAAGGGGAAACCAATGCCCTTTTTATTTATTTGTATTTCTGTTGGACAGTTAACTAGTGAGGGTAATGAACTCTGGATGGAAGTCTTCAAGGACTATACTCTCCTTAGCCAGCTGACAGAAGTAGGCACTAACTTGCAGGGTCTTTTAAAAACACACTATATCTCAAGTGATGTTTTATAATACCCTGCTGGCAGTGCATCAGATGCTTATTCAGAAGCCTGAAATTCTTCTTTTCAGTTACTCATGGTGACTTTGATTTAAAACCTCTGCTGATGCTCCACCCAACACCGGGCTGAACGCAGATGTTCCCGCCCAGCTTTAATGAAACGGCTGAGTCCACTGAACAGCAACCTGTATGTTTAGGCAGTAGATGGGCAATAGGAAGATGGATTGCGAAATGGATAATGTCATTTCTGATCCTTGAATGGAAGTGTGTGCATTACAGAATATGCTGTTCATAGCAGCAGAATCCAAGCCATTGTTGTGTCCATGGCAATTATGAGGCACAGGGATTTTGAGCATCAAACGGAATTCATGAATTATCTATACCATATTGTTTTAAACAAGGCATACACTATATAATTGCTATTTTCAGTTTGCCATATCACACAAAAAGGACTTATGCAAGAGGTCTTTGATTGTTCAGTGATCTCTTTTTGACATTGTCCTTGTGAAATAGCCTGTTGCCTAAACTGACTCAGAATGTACTTTTATGTTCATCCATGACCTAAAATATGTAGCCGTCTTATGTTGAATCTAACAGACAGTACGTTTTAGTGCTTTTCTTTTCAATTTTAAAAGAATATTTTATTTCAAAGCCTAGCAGATCACACTATGTATGCGATGTTCTGTGAGGACATACAAATGAATCATTAGAAATTGTAATAGGGTAAATTTACAGCCTATTTTGAAAATTAGTCTGTGTGAAACACAGAAGATTGCTAGCTGGTGAACACTTTCCCACATATAGGTAATTGGCCCAGGGAGGGGTAGCTGTATATCTCCTTCTGCCATAGCTCTTTTATAAAGCCTCCCATGTCATTCAAACTCAGCATGCGACGGGGTGAAAGGGTGCAGGATAATGGGAGGGAAGTGGTCGATTTGTCTCTCTGAAAAATAAGCCTTTACAAGCAAACTGTCTTCAGTTTGGATTGTGCACTGTAAAGGATTCTGAAACGTCACTCTGTGCCGATTGGACATGGTATAAAGACACTTCACTGGAATCTTGCATTGAGGAAATCAACATCAAAAACATGACAACAGTGGAATGATGTTTTGCCTCCTGTGCCCATAGATCCTGTGATTAATGTGTTTTCGTTGGTTCGCCATGTGCACTGTCACGCCCACGTTCACCTTAATTGGTCAACATCGATCGTCGCAACGTTGCGTTTGCAGGCCTTTGTCCATATCCCGTTTTTGCGTTCTAGGTGTTTTGCGACAAACTGTAAATGTCTGGAAAATGCACCCTGGATACACTGTGGTGGTTCCTTGAGGCGAATGTGTTAATCATGAGGATAATGACCTATAGCGGGTGTACCTGTTTACCCCACTTTGATGTTTTTGCATTTTCTTGTGCTATAAAGTGGAACACAGACATGGATTTTTGGCCCTGCAATCACTGCTCCCTGGCCTTTGTAGTAATAACTGTGCTTTGAATACAATACTGGGGCACTTTACATACGGTGTAAGTATTGGGACAGAGGAAGGTGTAGTAATTCAAAATGGCATCAACCCCTATTACAGTTAACTCTGAACGTATTTGGAGCGTGACACATTATTTTACTGTGTACCATTAAATCACTTTGGATTTCAAGTGAAACGGTATGACTGTAGGGTTAAGTGCAAACCGTCGCAATTCATTTATATTTTTAGAACTGATGAACCGTTAAGAAATGAGAGCGTATTTCGTGCATAGTCCACATTCAGTAGTGAAGAAAGCACCAGTGTAACAGATCAGACGCACTCCAGGAGGTCGAGATTTGTCACAGACTGCCATAAGCAAAAGAGCAAACCAGCGGAACTACAGAGGGAACATCACGAGACGCTAACACCCATTTCAGGTTATAGTTAGATCGTAGATTTATGAAACAAAATCTTATAGAAACATGAGATGAAGATGAACCGGTACCAGTGGGATGGAAATTATAAAGATAAAAAGGGACTGATCTCCAACCAAGGTCCACCAAGTCATCTGTGAAACAAGTTGGAGGTAGTGTTACGGCTTGGCCATGTATGGGCGCTACTGGACCTGGCTCACTTGTCTTCATTGATGATGTCAACACGGGCTGAATTTTGGCTCAGGTGCAACCGATGTGTGGCACATCGTCGCGCGGCAGGACAGTGACCCAATAGGCTCTGACTGAACCTCACTAATGGCCAGACTGACTCTACCTCAGGTTGTCACAATGTGTCGATGATCTACCACTCATGTGCGGATCAGGGTACCACACGAACATGTTTCCCTAGCGTCTTTGTCAGGTGCATTATGGGCCACTTCATTCAGCATTGGCCACTTCATTTTAAATGAATGACAGTTCATAATGAAATTGGGAAGGCCCATTTACAGGGTTATTCTTCAGTGTCAGTAGGACTGTCTTGAGTTGAGTTTTCAGTTTGCTATTATAACAATGAAACATATGTAGGTTCTTGCAAATTAAAAAAAACATAACCCTGTAAAAGCTTGGTTACCTCAGTCCAAATGTAAGATAAAATCACATGCTATTGAAATGGTGTGCTGATAAGTATTTTTTTTTTCATTCTGGCCTGTGGCATTCAGTTGGTAGATGCCTGGTGTGCATCCTGCAAATGTACCTGCATGTTGACCCATGACCCCCTTGTTCTGTCCTAATGCTTGGCCACGCCCACCGCGTAGAGTCTGAAAAATGTACCTCCATGACTATTGCTAGATTGCTAAAGAAATGAGTTTTGTATGATTGGTCACAGCAACTGAGTGAGTTGAGCAACATTTCATTGGCTTCATATTCTGGGTAGTTAGAGATGTTCCTGGCAATTACTGTTTTGCGAAGTAACTCTCATGTTGAAGTCACATGAGGGTCCGCAAACAGGGGACTTTAACACTGACATACAGTATGTAGCGAATGGCAGGGCAGAGAAATATTTCCATCTTAGTTGTCATGTAACATTATGTTTAATTGTGGGTGACGATTCATTCCCAGCCAAGAAAAGGGGAGTGTAGGATGTTTTGTTTTTCCATTTGTATAGATTGTCCTCTGTTTGTCAGCTGCTCATTTTGTGGTGCGTGCGTTTTCCATACTCAGTTTAAGAATCCCCCACCTTAAGAATTTAACGCTTGTAATTTTCTGTAATTGGCATGGCACGGCAAAGACTGTCACAACACCAAACGCCAGATTTATTCTAATACAACAGACTTAGTATTTTCCCCACATCTGACTGTGAATGCTGAACAGGTGCAAATTGGTGGCGGGTAGATGCAAATAATGTTGTCAAATTAATCGAGGCACTGAAATAATTACTGTGACGAATACCCCTCGTCTGAAGAGCGGAATGTTTGTCTCCCATAGGTCTCTGCTTACACATCTGATGGAATTATATTCCTGGTAAGGTCAATGAGAAGATGTATTCTCTTCGATTTTGTCCCGAAAGCGTTGCGTTTTCCAATCACACAAAATAAATACTGTTGCGTAATTGCAGGCCCGAGGATTGGCCGGCAACGTTATTATGGGATGCTCGATTGTTATGTTAATGGAGACCCACACTCTGCACGCGGGGGAGAGTTGATTTGCTGCAGTGTACAAATGGCAAGTCATGTTATCAACAAATTAATTCAGCATTAAGCTTTAAAAAAAATTCACATTCGAATAATAAGTGTGCCCATTTCCTGGATTTTGGAAGGCGGATCCTTTCTTCCTTTTTGCTCTTTCTTCCCCCCTCTTGCTCTTATCTCTTTCTCCTCTCTGTTTTCTTTCTTCTCCTCTGTCCCTTCCAAATCTCTTGTTTGTCCCCCTCCCTTTCCATCTCTCCCCCTCTCGCTCTTTCTCTGAAATGTTGCCAGCCTTGTAGGATCAGTAGATCAGTAGAGTGTCTGTGGCTTCGGTGCTGTACAGTGACTCTGCTGCGGTAGATCTGTGTGTCCACTGTCACATGTCTACCCTCATTAGTCTGTGATGTTAGGAAAGGAACCCTTTGAGCCGATTCAATGCAGAAACATCTCAAATACTATCGGGCTACTCCCCAAGTTCTCCCTCACTTTTTCTTGGATGCGTGGAGACGAAGTGAGATATGAAGCAATGAGGGAACCAGAATGAGAGAGTGAAAGAGAGAGGGAGAGAAAGGGAGGGGTGACAGTCAAGTAGGGGTAAAATGATGAAACTGATTGTAAAGATAAGGAACAAGAGGCAGACGGATTTTGTATGGTCCCTGAGAAGATAGAAGTTTGTGTGTGTGTGCGTGGACACATTTGCGTGTTCTTGTGCATCCTCAATTCATTTGCTGCTTTCAGCAAGAGCCTTGTGTGGCTCCAACGCTTTAATGTAACTCCAACAGATCTAGCATGGAGATCCTGGTGGAAGAGAAGGCAAATAGCACAATGCAGAATCAGATGGAGTATCCCCAGAGAGATAACAAACACCGGCTGACTAGGCGGTTTGGTTCTGCCCGCCGCTGTAACCTTCCCTCCTTTTAAAACAGAGGAGACGTGGTGGAGGCTATCTTCTCTGCTTAGACATATACACTTTTTGAATGCATCTGTAGCGCTTTACAGATGATTTGGAAACTATCTGTACTCGCCTGATGTCATTCCCCTCACAAGCTACGCTCTTCATGAGCTCATCGGGTTAGTTAGCGCGCAGTTGCGCCCGTCTGCCTTTCTGGTTGAAAGCGCAGGTGTGGAAAGAAGCCGGATGGCTTTGCCTAAGAGGAAAGCTAGCAAAATTTCTCCCTGAATTTATTGGGAGCTGTTGCCAGTGCCGACCCTAGCCTATAGAGGGGGCCCTAAACAAAATTTGATTTTGGGGCCACCTCTCCCCTAGTGGTCCGGGGCTCATTAGCAGTCCGGGGCCCCTTGGCACTCAGGGGACCTAAGCTGCTGCTTATGTTGTTTATGCCTAGGGCCGGTCCTGGCTGTTACAATGAGACTCGAGTGGGAGGTTTACTCAAGCTGACATGTACTGGAGGCAGATCTGCAGTGAAAGCAGAGACTCACGTCATGTGTTGGGTGGGTCAATGGGGAGGGTGGGTCATACATTTCAAACTGTCTGAATGCCCGGATCATTCAGTGCTTGTCCCTAACCTAAACTTAATCCCTGTCCTTAGCTTAATTATTTTAAGTGTATTTAAAATCACCAGATTTTGGCCTTTGTGTCTCCGCCCTCAGCTGATTCAACAAGTTAATGTCTGACATTCAGGCAAACCTGCCTCCAGTACATCATCCCAAATAATAACAAGGCCCTGGACTGGAAGTGTTTTTTCTCATCATTTAATTAATGATCATACTAAAAGCTGGATTATTATTTCAATTTACTCAAGCATACAATTAACTCACCCAAAGACCCAGGGACTCGCTAAAAAACACCACATTTCAAGATAAAAGTCTCTGCTGTTTTAGGATGATAAATTAATGATGATAGTAGCCAATTCATTGGAGCAGAAAGTAATTTGCTTTAATACTGGAGGACTTGAATCCAGACTGAGCCAACCAATTAGCCTAGCGGGCTGCACTACATCTGGGGCATTCAGACCTCCTTTTCCACACTCACCCACTACCGCTCTCTTTCTATCCCTCTATTCGTCTTTCCATTAACGTTGCTTTATGCAGACCTCTGTCCATCCACTGTCCCTCTTTTAGCACTGGGAGAAGAGATGAAACGGACTCTGTGGGAACTTTACGTGGCATAATGCTTCCGTACTTGGGCTGCTATGACGCTCACTCCTTTGATGTAATAAGAGGCATTGAGGAAATATTTATGTCCGTTCCTCCGACCGAGCACACCAGAGAGACGTGAAGAACCCAACGGAAATGGAATTGCTTTCCATGTGATTTAGAGCTATTTCTGGGTTGTTGTCACAAGGTTTGAATGGATTTATCGATTAAGTAATGAATCATATGCTGTTGGACCTGTTGATTTTAGGCTTGGATCGAAACAAATTTCGCTTAAGCTTGATTGATCTTTTGTTAAATTACTACCACGTCAGCCTAGGGGAGATTCCAAATAAAATGTTTGAAAGGAACGTTCTAATGAGACCGTGCCGATATGTCGCCTCCAACACACATTTTTCTTTTTTTATTCTTTCTCTTTTATCCCATTCATTGCACCAATATTGTACTATCCAATTTGTGTTTGAACCTATGATTTAGGCTTCTGATTTACGCTGCTGTACTTCTCATCACGCCTGAATCCTTTTGTGCCCTGGCGGGAGTGCGTTCTCCGGCCTTCTACCTCAATTGTGGTGACAGGTACCTGGCTGTAGCTAGTGTGACGAGGTAAGGCGTGTAAATTAGATTATTGATCCCGCAAACCTGGTTGCTTCCAGCCAATTGTAGGCTAGTCCACAAGCAGGATTTCTACCCTTGTTTTGCAATCATTTGCCACAAGGCAATGACTTTGTCGCTGTGTCATTCAGGGGCTCACTTCACGTATCCCTTTTAATAACATCCAATGTTTTCTTACTTGTCCCCAGCGTAAGTTAAACCCACAGACTAGGCGTTCGCTACTGAGCTAGAGAGGACACTGACCTTGACCTTGTGTAGCAGCAAGTCTTGTTCTTCCGATCCTGGGAATACTTCTACTGTAACAGAATCTCATTTCTCAGCAGAGTGCCTCTGCAAAATGCTAAAACGCCGTCTCGTTTCTGCTTTACCGCCGGATGACAGATAGCCCGTGAACTGCTTCTTTGTTTGTGTTTGTAAACAGGGCAAGGTGACGACTCTCACCTTGACAAGCCAATCAGCATTCTCGTGCTTGTACGGTTTGCCATTTACATAGGGCTGTCACAACAGGGTGTGTGTGTTAAATTGCACGTGTTTATCCGGCACTACAGCTCAATGCCCGCCAAGAAAGCGGTTCAAGTCTGGAGTGTGAACCCGCCGACTCGGTGTGTGTCCTGTTGCGTAGCCTCCGTATCTCCCACACTCCCCCTCTCCTCAGATAAGAGGAGGCTGGATGGATCGCTTCACTGAGACTCCATACATCAAGGAGGGGAAAAAGTGTTTTATGACTTAACGCTGTTCATCCCTTTATCTTCCGTAATCACTTTAAGGCTTTCCTCTTGACTCCTCTTCAATATGCCTTTGTTAAATTTTTTATCTTATTTTCTGTTCCCCGACGTTCACTTGTGCCGTACAATCGATCCTCAGAGAGGGAATTTCACATGAAAGGAACAACCTTCTGTCGTACAGTGTGTCGCTGCTCTTTCAGATTCTTGTCTATTGAGTAATGTAGCTCAGGGTTGCATTTTCACCGAAATAACAGCGCAGTGGTGACAACGGGTTTGCAGCGGGAATTCAGTTTTTGTTTATCTGCCAGATCGTTGCTGGTTGGAAGAAGTTATCCATTTGGACATGATCCAAGAAACTGTCCTGATGCAGATTTGTCACCCTCATTGTCAAGCAACTAGAGATCAGTGTTGCTATCTATTGAAACATTCAGAGGCAGCATATGGCCTGTTGTATTTTCTGCTCATTTGCGGTTACTTCGGCAATGTTTGGGGATCTGTCGTCAGATAGTCACGTGACTCTGCAGGGGTGTTTATTCTGCTGCTAATGGAACATTTGTCTATAGCTGCTAAATAGTGTTTACTGTAACTAAAGCTGCAACATTTGTTTTCAGCTTCTGCACAAGCCACACATTCGGAGGTATGACAATGAAATCGTTTCCACATTTATTAATCAATCTCTTATATCCAGTGGCCATGGGCCGGTTGTTTTGACAGAGAAGGTGTGGCCATTCCTAGACAGGATGCGTTGGTTTCCTACGATGGCCGGGCCACCCTTTGGTCCAGTCTTCCTGCTGTAGAGGAAAGCTAAAGGAACTGAGGACTGAGCAGGGCTTTTTCTGATGGAAAGGAAATCCTAATAAAACTGACAGACCCCATCACACTCACTCAGCCAAGAGAAGAAGCTTCGACCGGCATCCATGTACGTTTTTACGGTTATGGTCCCAGGAGACAGCTACCTTCCAGGACCCAGGGCATGCAGCTTCCTATTCCCGTTTTAGAGTGGATAAGTCTGGGAAAATGTCTTTTATCTATCCGCCACTCTCACCTCCTGTCCCGGGAATAGAGGGAGTTCTGGTGTTTTGCCTGCTTTCCCCTTTGACCTTTCCGCTATTGTTTTCCTCAGGGAATGTTGTTTTGAATGTCTTCTTTCTGTTCTCCCCCCCTTTTTTGTCTCTCTCTGCTCTCCAAATCTTCCTCTTATAACCCGCCCCCTTAACTCCAGAGTGCTTGGATCTGATTGGTTGCGGCAGAGATAGGAAGCCTAATGCTCTGATCCAGGTGGCTGTCATCGACCCTCGGGAACAATACTTGGTCTCCCAGACCTGCACAGAAATAGTGGAGGTGAGAAACGCATGCTCATGTCTTTTTCTTTAAAAATCTAATTTCACACTTAACCTTTAAAATCTTTATTTATTTTCGGGATAAGCACTTTCCTGTTAAGTGTTCTCTCAGTGTCTCGACCTCTAAGGGCAGAGTGAGCACAACCTGTTCTCTCTGGGTAACCAGATATGCCTGTGATATCCGGTCCTTTTGGCCAGGATGTTCTCTCTGTTTCTCTCTCTGTCTCTTTGTCCTTCCCTGTTTTTCTCTCCCTCTTTCACTGTCTCTCTGTTTCTCTTTCTCCGTCTCTCGGTTTGTCCCTCTCTCTGTTTTTCTTCCTATCTCTCTCTTTGTTTCTCCTTTCCTTTTAGTTTGTGATTAGACCCGTGTCCTCAATCTGACTGTCAGAGTTGGTCATCTGTAACAGATTGTGTTGGTGAGTGTATGTGGGTGTTGTGCTCTGTGCTCCGTGCAGTCTCCGGGAAGTGTGTATCAGCGGCCTCTGACCTCTGTCATGCCTCTTTAATTGCTTCCAGAGTGGGAGTGTCATTACCACGGCGACAACCATCAACCATCAAGTCTTTTCCGGGCGGTGCGACAACAGCTGACCCCAGCCCCCCCAGCCCCCATCCTGGGATGCCCTCTAAGAACACACACACATTTCTCAATAAATCCCTCGCTTGTCTTTCCCTCTCTTTCCGTTTGTTGACCCTTGTTCATGTCGCCGTTCCCCTCGCGGATCGGATTCAAGCAACGGACGGGCCGTTTTAAAATCCCTCAAGTACCGGGTGTTTTTGCCGAACCGCCGTGGGAAAGTAGAGAAGCCCTCCTCCCCTCAATCCGCCCCGGGCCGAGCGGGTCAACACCGGATGTGATGCAGCCCGGTGCAGCACAGTGTGCTAGCTGAGCCGAGCTCCCTCTCCGTAGCCAGGCGAGCGTGGCTGGTCCTTTCATGGCTGTTCCGTGTCTCCTGTGGTGTTTTCTCTCTACCGGAGGATAACATGGCGTGTTGCTTTTGGTTGGTCGGAAGGAGGGTATGTATGGGAATGCGTTGTGTACTGTGCGGGTATGTGGTTCTGGACGGAGGTCCGGTTCGTATTGTACTGGTACCTGATTCGCTGAAGACAAGTATGTGTCTGTTAGTGTGGTATTGGATTGTCTGTCTCTGTACTTTGGACTTATCACTGGGAGGAGTTGGTTATTGGATTTTTAGGCTTCACTGTCTGAATAACATACAGACGGTCTGCCTGTCTGTCCCTCTGTCTGTCCCTCTGTCTGAGTCTTTATTTGTGTCCCTCTGTCTGAGTCTTTATTTGTGTCCCTCTGTCTGAGTCTTTATTTGTGTCCCTCTGTCTGAGTCTTTATTTGTGTCCCTCTGTCTG
>JACXGJ010011209.1:0-20273 GCA_016801105.1 Esox niger | reverse complement strand
TGGAAGGAGCGTACGGCAGTGGAAGGAGCGTACGGCAGTGGAAGGAGCGTACGGCAGTAGAAGGAGCGTATGGCAGTGGAGGGAGCGTACGGCACTGGAAGGATTGCTATGAACAGTTTCTTTCAGGGAATCTTGACATGTATAAATAGTTAATGGAATAATTTCTCAGGAACTGGCTCGCTATAGCAGAACACAAAAAGAAAACAATAACGTATATTTTATAGATTAGTCTTTGAATGAAATGTTTCACACAATATTCCTGGTTGACAAACTCCATGACATGGTTGACTAAATCCCAGTCCAACAAATAATATGAATAACAATTCCCACTCTTTCATCCACCCCACCAGCGTGCATTGGTGCCCTATACTGTATTAAAACAATACAAAAACATGGCTCTGTAGTGACCCGTCCCAATGACACTGGATGCATTCAAACCTGGTGGTGACAGTACCAGGGTAACTTCATGAGTAACGAGCACAGGCCGCCCCTCAAAAAAGACACAACAAAACTGTCAGCTAATCATCTTGTTACATATCGTGTGCTGTGTTTACCAGTAAGCAGTATTTAATCAGTCAGTCAGCCAGTCAGACAGTCATGTGGCCCCTAGCCTAGGCAAAGGGGCCTGTGCAGTGGAGTCAGCGTTGCCTGGGCAACTGCCTCAGTTATGTAACATCGTGTGGCGTGGCATAAACAAAGCTCCCCAGCAGCTTCAGTGTTTGTTGTGGAGAATGCATGGAATTAGACAGCTCAATCATGTTCACTCACATACACGCGTGTCTGTGGCGCTGCGGTATAGAGTGGTTTCCTCACGGCGCCGCAATGCAGAGACAAAACAAAAAGAAAATCTGCCGACATAACTGACAGGTCACGGTGGTGGACATTATGTCTGTCTTCATTTACAATAATAGGAGGCTTTTAATAGTCGTGCATGCCAGCCCTAATGGAAACTGGTGAAATACAGCTTGCATAGGATGCTAAATGCTGTTCATTCCCTGGCTTCAGATATATATATAATGACACTAAAATAAAATACTGTCAGATGTGAGATGCAAGCATGAAGAGCAAATACTCTAAGAGGATGACTCGCTGCCAATAGGCTAACACTCACCTGTGAAATCTTGGTTAATTTCAAGGTTTGTGGAGAAAATCATACCAGACAATAAAAACTCCCCCAAAGAAAAGTAAACTCTAACATAGTGTACTTCCTAAATGTCACTCTATTCCCTACATAGTTTATGAGGTTGTGATCAAAAGAGGAGCACTTTGTGGGGAATAAGGGTCCATTTGGAGACAAAAAGCCAGGGGACTGAAATGCAGAATCAGAAGCGCCAGTCACCTTCCTAGCCTATTCACATATATGGGGCCATTGTTCCGCTGGACAGTTCTGGAGGACAGATGGGCTTATGTACCAAACCCACCTCAGGTTATTAATAGCCATTTGCTGCTGCAGCAGATGACTGTTGTGGAGGCAGCTGAATAAGTTGCTTACATTTAATAGGGCCAAAATTAGCATTTTATTGGAACATTGTCACAAGTTGAGGTGGCATTGGCCAAGCGTAGGAATGCTGGGGTTTCAAGACATGAGGCAGGGTAGCGTAGCCTTTTGGAATAGATAGGAGCCCAGAAGTGGTGGCGGAATAACCTAAATCACACCATATTCCCTCTCGGGTCAGACAGTGCACTACATAGAGAACAGTGTCTTTTTGGGTTGCATTTAGTGAGTGACTGCTGCTTGCAAGCATATCGATCTGACCGAACACTTCCCAGAGTGGACACACAGTGTTAACCAAGACTGTTCTTCATACAACTTACAGGTTCTTCAATAAGTGTTAAAGTCTTCAGCTGCCGGACAATGCTCTGGCTCCTCAAACCGATCCGTTACTCGTCTTAACAGATTAAAAAGCAGTTACGTAAAATAATTCATACGAACCTGGCCTCTCTCCCTTTCATAATAAAGCAACTCACTCTGTGGGCGGGGAGACAGTGGTGGATGCAAATGAGGCTATGTCTTTTCGAGAAGACGAGACGCAGACGTGTGGGAGAATGCCCTTTAGATCAGATCTGTTCTGCATTACTATGTCTTCTGTAGGCTGGTAGAATTGAACTCCTACTCACCATTTTTTTTCAACATTAGATAGTGATGCAGATGAGAGATTTGTCCTTCATTATTTCCTTTAATCACTACTTGTCTGCTCAACATCGTGGAGAAACAAATGAAAATGCACATGCATACTAAATATGTACTTCAATATATTCACGCTCAACCGAGCCCTAGTCAGTAAACAGAAAACGTTATATATTTCATAAACTTATCTTTGTCACAAGGCATCCTCGTTAGGCTGTGTTGATGCCCCTCTGTAGCAGTTTGCAGTGGAAACATGTGAGTCATAACCATGGAGGAGTGGGATGGAAGTCCTACTACAGAAGGCCGAGATGTAACGGGGAAGCCAAAGACGACAAGAACATACCTAAAAACGGCATATTTCTCTGATCACATTGATAGGCAACGACGTGGTCTAACGGTCATATTGCGTCAATCCCGCGCACTTGAATGCAGTTCAATCAAAAGCTGGTTTGAGGTCGTTTTTGACTAAACTCAAACAATAGGGCAGGAGGAGTGTGATGATGTTGTGGCAGAAAATAAACAAAGAGAGGTCAGTTTGGCTTACAACTGTTGTTAAGTACTTGCATTATATGCTGCTTATATGGCATGTTAACATTTTGTACTGCAATACCCCATTCAATAAAAGATTGACCACTGTCTGAAAAAGTTAAAGATAACAGATGTTCAAATGGTATAATAGTTTTGGGGGAAATGGCGGTACAACTGTTAAAGTGAATTATGAGATCTGACTTATAATCATTTAGTTATTGGAACCAAAATGGCATTTTAAAAGTTTAAAAGTAAAAAATAATGTCATCCAATCTCTTATGTCAAAACCAAAGTTTACGTTGATTTGACAGAGGACAGACCATTCACACATCCACCGTCCAACAAACTTTCTGATAGATATGATGCAAAACACTCATAAACATCAACATTCAATAGAAGAGAATAAATAATGTGTTGTAGACAGCACTAAGGTCAAGAAGCATGGACCGACGCAAAATCCTTGTCTGATGCCACTAAATACACAAACACACAAATGTACATTCATACATTTGCATACATATGTATGTGTGTTGTTGTGTGAGGAGTCTGTTCTAATGAGAAAACCCACTAACTTTATTTCTGTTGACAAAAATATACCAGCATTCTCATTAGGTGATGTGTCATAGCGAAACACACAGTGGTAGCAGTCATGTTATAAGGAGCGGAGGCCTGGGTTATATATAACCTTCCACTGCATCATCCGATGACTTCACAGGTACAGTATCTTCTCTTAGCACCACGCAGGCAATGGTGTGCTGTGGCTCAATTTATTGCACCAGCATTCTATGTTGAAGATAAAAGTCCCATTAGGTAAAAGTCCCATTAGATTTAAGTCCCATTAGATAAAAGTCCCATTTGTAGGCCTAGCTTATTTTGTTTAAAATTGTTGAACAAGACTGTTGAATGATTCATCAAATAGCTACCCAGTCTATGCAATGTGCCCTGTTTTGCAATATCCGTTCTGTTCTGAATACATCCACACAGACTAGCAAGACATACACATAGAGAAACTAAGCTTCTAAATACACTGCGGTTCAAGGGTCTGGGGTCATTAGGGTTCATGTCCTTGTTCTGAAAGAAAAGCTAAATTTTTCCATTAAAATAATATCAAATTGATCAGAAAGTGGAGACATTGTAAATGCTGTAAATGACAATTGTAGCTGGAAACGGCTGATTTTAAATGGAGCATCTGCATAGGTGTACAGAGACCCACCATCAACACCCTTCACTCCTATGTTCCAATGGCATGTTGTGTTTGTTAATCCAAGTTTATCTTTTTAGAAGGCTAATTAATAATCAAAAATCCCTTTTGCTATAATGTTAGCACTGCTGAAAACTTTTGTGTTGATTAAAAAAGCAATAAAACTTGCCTTCTTTAGACTATTGCAGTATCTTCAGCATTTCTTCTGAAACATGTCAGTCTATTCTTTTTCTGAGAAATGAAGGCAATTCCATTCGGGAAATTGACAACAAACTGAAGATCTCATACAAAGATGTGTACTACTCCCTTCACAGAACAGCTTGAACTGGTTCTAACCAGAATTAAAAGAGGAGTGGGAGGCCCCGGTGCACAACTGATCAAGAGGACAAATACATTAGTGTCTAGTCTGAGAAATAGATGCCTCACAGGTCTTCAACAGGCAGCTTCATTAAATAGTATCCGCAAAACACCAGTCTCAATGTCAAAACTGAAGAGACAACTCTAGGACACTGGCCTTCTAGTAAGAGTTGCAAAGAAAACGCCATTTTACAGATTGGCCAATAGCAGAGAAGATTAAGATGGGCCAAAGAGGACAGAGGAAGATTGGGAAAAACAAAGATTGAGGTGTTCGGCTCAAAAAGGACATGAGATGGAGGACAAAATTATTATTTCAATAAAAAATAATTATTCCTAACCTTGTCAATGACTATATTTCCTCATAATGTAGTGGTATTTCCTATTCAGACTCATTTCATGTATGTTTTTATGGAAAACAAAGAGATTTCTAAGTGACACCAAACCTTTGAACATCCCCAAACCTTTGTATGTATTGTTGATCTTTACCTTTGAATATGGCATTGAATTCCTTTATCCAAAGGTAACTTTTTTGTTAATATGTCTTCTGGAATATCAATTGTCACTATCAATATCAAGACATTGTTTTAGCTTAACAATTCCCACCCTCAATCGTATTTGACTGGGTTCCCAACACGTTCCCTCCTGATTCCTGCCTCACTCAAAACTTTCCTTTACAACGTTTTTGAAAAGGAGAGAAAAAGGTGCAGTGGTTTCTTAATTTTTTCAAGTGGAGGCGGAACTCCACTAGACCTCTGAAGGTGTGCTGTGATATCTGGCACCAAGACGTTAGCAGCAGATTCTTTAAGTCCTGTAAGTTACGAGGTGGGGTTAGACTTGTTTGTCCAGCACATCCCACAGATGCTCGATTGGATGTAGATCTAGGGAATTTCAAGGCTAAGTCAACACCTTGAACTTGTTGCGGCATTCCTCAAACAATTCCTTAACCATTTTGATTTGTGGTAGGGCACATTATCCTGCTGAAAGAGGCCAATGCCATCAGGGAATACCATTGCCATGAAAGGGTGCACATGATCTGCAACAATGCTAAGGAAGTTGGTATGTTTCAAAGTTACATCCACATGAATGGCAGAACCCAATATTTTCCAACAAAACATTGCCCAAAGCATCACACTGCCTCCATCGGCTTGCCGACTACCCATAGTGCATCCTGGTGCCATGTATTCTCCAGTTTAGCTACACACGCGCACCTGGCCATCCACGTGATGTAAAAGGAAACGTAAATAATCAGACCAGGCCGCCTTCTTCCATTGCTCCGTGGTCCAGTTCTGATGCTCACGTGCCCATTGTAGGTGCTTTTGGCAGTGGACTAGGGGGTTATCATGGGCACCTTGACTCGTCCATGGCTACGCAGCCCCATACGCAAAAAACGATGCATTAATTGTTCTAAGTGTTCTGTCACCTTTCTATCAGTACCAGTAGGAACTTTTTCAGCAATTTGAGCTAAAGTAGCTTATCTGTTGGATCAGACCACACGGGCCAGCCTTTGCTCCGCTTGTGCATCAATGAGCCTTGGCCCTCCATGACACTGTCGCCAGTTCACCGCTTTTCCTTCCATGGACCACTTTTGATTGGTACTGATCACTGCAGACCAGAATCACCCGACAAGGGCTGCAGTCTTGGAGTTGCTCTGACTCAGTCGTGTAGATATCACAATTGGGCCCTTGTAAAAGTCGCTCATATCCTGATGCATGTCCATTTTTCCTGCTTCTAACACATTAACTTTGAGGGCAGGATGATCATTTGCTGCCTAATATAGGTGCCGTGATAACAAGATTATCAGTGTTATTCACTTGACCTTTCACTGGTCATAATGTTATGGCGGCTATATATATATATATATATATATAATGATATACGATATTTATGACATTACTTGTCTTCCACATGCACAGTTTGCACACATTTTTACATAAGTTATAGAAACCTTCCCTACAGATAGATAGCAAAGGTTGTGTATGTTTCATAGCAGCACCATATTCCAGTGACTCCAGTGAGTATAACTGATTTTCATCTAATATTAATTTGTTTGTAGCTCTTGTTATTAAGCCCAGGCTTTCGTTTTTGTGACTAGACAACTTGGGAAAATGTTGAGACCCTGAACAAATGTGTAAGATGTTGAGACCCAGAAGAAAATGCATCACACAACTACACAGGCCACCGGGTTCTATAGATTGCACTTTCAATTTCTTGTTTGTTGCCTTAACTTTTGGGGTAGTACATTACAGGCAAGATATAGAGGGGCACTTACTATGGACAAACACTGCAATTTCCAAGCCCTGTGAAATGCAGTTCATGAATGGCTCAGGATTCAAATTAGCCAGACAGACACAATAAAAACCACTGTCTCACAAAAACACACACGTAAATATTTAACCCTAACCCCAAACCCTAAGTCCTAACACTGGTTTGAGGCGAAACAATTAACCTATTTCAAATAGCCTGCTGACAAAGACATCTTGACATTGTATAAACTCTTCTCCTAAACCTTTTCACATTAATTTGTATTTTCTGCACCTCGCTTTATTCATTCATTAACTGAAATCTTAAATCGAGTACTGTTTAATCTTTATATTGTGTGAAACCAATAACAGGAAAATATTGCCTCCTGCTCTGCATAAGGCTATACCCCAGATCAATATTCAATAGTTTTTTTGCCAGCGTCATCATTGCCAATGTTAACAGGAATACTTCCAGACATACCACATTAAAGAAAATGTTAAGGTAGGCCTCCGTCTGTATTGAAATATACATTGGGAGACATACACCACGAGTAGGCCTATAGTTTCTTCTGATTAATCAACAACAGACAGTGATCATGTAGTCTATAGAATTCCCGTCAAGCCAATACATTAAATGGGGAACATGTACTTTCTATCTTGTTAATGGTCATAAGGAAAACCATTAAATACAATTCTACTTTGCCGGTTCTTGCTTGACCATGATTGAGAGACAACAGAAGATTATCCAAATGTTAGGTTGAGGAAGTAACAGTCATCCTCCAAGCATATTCAGAAACATACAGTCACCTACTGCTTTCCCATTGTTCATATGGATGTGAATTTATCATTGTTGGGAGTTTCCACTTCCAATTCGGCACTTGGAATCCTTTTGGAATATAATGAACGTTTAACTATGACATTTAAAACCGTGTCTAAAGCAACTCCAGATGCAATACACAATTCCAACTAAATACAGGTTGAAATCACAGATAAAGCTGTTTAGGTCACATAACAAATGTCCAAGAAAAACACCTCTGCCAGGAAGTGACTGAAAAAAGCAGTATGTGTATATAATCCTTACTTCTACCACACACATCAATCTGGTACTGGCACTCCTTTGAACGTAGTTATTCATTGTGGATACAGTAAATTACTTCTATTACTATGACCAATCTTTATTTTGCATTTATTTATTATTTTTCCTTTAACTAAAATAATGCATTATTGGAAATGGTACGTAAATGTGCGTTTCACTGTCTTTCAACAACTGATTATACAAAACCTATGACAAATCCAATTTGAATTGTGCATCAAATAGCAAACACATTTTATTGTGCAGAGTGTAGGTCTGTAAAACGTATTAATTTAGGCTGCTATACTGTAATGTCACGTTCCATAAAAAGAATCGGTTTAAAATGCATTTTCTTTCGACCTACATACAGAATACATTATATGTCATTTTTGCATGTAGGACCAACCCAATTTTATTACAGGCCCTACATCTATGATTCCGAACAACATTGTGTAGCCTATAACACCCAAATGCAATCTCAGCAGGCAACGTAGTGTATACAGCTTTGAACTGCGGTCTGTAGTTAATAAAGCAGCAGAATTCTTCGATTTCTGAAATCAGCCTCTGTACCTCGGGAAGGCAAAGTCTATCAAGGTTTGCTACAGTGTTAGCAACTGCTATGGATCTGCATGGGAAAGCCCAGTCGGCACAGTGGAGGGGCATAACGTGACCTGACAACAAGGAACCTCCGGGAAAACCGTCAGCCCTAAACTATGTGAATGGGGATGCCTTCAGGGGGGTGTGCGACCAACGACACTTAACATAAAAACGAACATTTCAGACAAATATGATTTTAATTATAAATATGAGAAATACGTAATTTATATACGTTATACATTATGTCATTTGAAATTTAGTGAAAATTAAGACGCCGGTTATATTGCTTTTAGTAATTTATTTGGTCGTAGTTCGATTGTCGCTTACCTCCCTGAAAGACATCCTGTGGCTGGGAGGCGGAGACGGGACCCCCGTTGACGTCAGTGGGCCTGTCTGTTTCCTGCAATAGAAAGTGAGAGAGACAGAAGGAGCAGAGAAAAAAGCAGACCTTTCCCCTTATGATTGAGGTGTGTTAAACCAGAAATCCCTGGCAATAAATAAGACCGCACGCGTAAGTATATATTCAGCCTGTAGATATTTGTTTGTCGTGGTTGCCACTTCGGGCTGCATGCCGTGTTGTTCTGGGGCAGTGTTTCTACTGGGCTGGTGTAGCTACAACTCCTGATGATGGGGACGTTCTAGCTCGTTCGGCTAGGTATTTTCTTAACGTGTTTACTCGTTTATTTTGTTCAGCGTATGCATGTGTCTTTTTTTGGCAAAAAAAATGAGTAGCAAATTTTACCACCAAAGAAGACTGTACAGTACAGCCTTCCGTTACTTACCATAGCAGAGTTTTTGTCTAGACGTCTGCAGCATTGTAGTGTAACAGCAATGTGCATGTTGCTAAGTTATCTTGCCTGAAACGCAACGTGCTATAACAGAATGTTCCTTTTTCGCGGTCATATGTATGTCTAATATATTGACATGTTTCTGATACATTTGTCAGTATTTACATGTTATGTAACACATGAAAAATAAAGTGTAAAAAATGTCGCAAAGGCCCTATTTCATGAATTTGAGAACTGCGGTTGTAGTGTTGCAGAGAGCGAGGGGTTTTCCCTGACTCCTCCCTCACAGCGCGTTCATGTTCTGCTAGTGCTACAGTACATATTATACCCTAATTCCACGCATTGTTTTTTTTAATTAATACTGCATTCCATCACAAAACATCCAAATGTTATGTAACATGGGTTGTTGAAGCACATTTATGAATTGCAATAAGGTAACATTGATGTTGTTTACCTACAAGATGTCACTTGTAGCTATCGGTTGTATAGATACGAGGATACTGACTCACTGAGATTGGATATTCATTACTTATATTTTCTAATGCAGGAAATCGTGTTAGCTACGTTGTTTAACATGTAGTTACAGTGTTCGTGTAAAATTCCGCAAGGTTGCTGGATAGTGCCTGGATTACTCCTGTATGTGTTGTTTGGGGCGTGAGTCAGGCGTCAGGGACTCAGGGATAGCGTTCCTTTCTGACAGTTTTAGGACTACTGCAACATTTACTCGGCAGCTTGTGGCATCCTCATGAAGCTGTCAGTTTTGGGGTGTTTCCTCAAATATTTATCAGCTGACGCGCGCCCCACACGCAAGTCTCCGTTTCCTTGGCTATAGCATCGTCTGAAGCATCAAGCATTCGACCTGTCCTTCGTCTTCTTAGGGAGACAGGTGGGAGCTTATAAACATATGTGATTGTATGCCTTCCATTGTCGTCCTTACATTGTCTTTGGCCTCGTGCATGCGCTGTGTAGTCTAGATTACTGCCGATATATATTTAATTGCGTGATGAATGATGTCATTGCTGTTGCAGCGCACATGTAACCGTTTGGGTGAAACATCCTACACTTGTAGTGACTGAATGTTATGTAATATTTGCAAACCGAACAAAGGCTGCATGGTGAAACGGAGGAATTGATTTTCATATCTCGACTGCCTTCTTTCAGTAAGGTCATGTAAGGTATTATCTATAAGCATGCAGAATAGACTATTGAAAAGCTTTTGTCATGTTCATATGTTGTTAATGTATGTAGACTGGAGCAATGCATGGGTTTGACTGAGAGAGAGCGAGCTGTTTCATGATCATTCCGTTTGTGCTCTGCTTTGGTGGGTTTTGAAAGATACAGGTCTAGTACTATTTAGCTTAAGCATCCCCACTGACTAATGTTTTCATTTGCATAAGACTAAAATTAGTACCTGACTATCCTCTGCAAACAGGGCATCAATAGCAGCATAATACGTTATGAAAAACATGTTAATCACAACCCTGATCTCGCAATGCCATTTAAGTGTTTGCGTAGGTCTAATGGGGATGCAGCAATCTATAGTGTTCAGTTTCACTATAAGATCCTCTGATAGTGTATCCATGTACACCAACTGCCCAAGCCCCCGGGAGCCATGACTGCCTGCCAGACACAGAGCCTTTTTGTTGTCTCCGTTTGTCGACCAAAATGGGCTAACGTCAAAGAGATGGGCATGGCAGTGTGTCTGATATGTACTTGTCAATCTGTCATTTACCAGGGACAACAGCCCCTATCCTGTGTGACCTGGAGGCTCTCTGATTAGGGTGTTTATACCCCACAGCTGATATATTTCTATGGTGTGATTGCTTATCATTCAGTGTGTCCACAACTCACCTGATGTTGTTTGAAGGCGGACCATGTCAATAGTGTGCCATTGGATGTTACGCCATGATATCAAACTATGGTGTTTAGAAAGTGTAGGTTTGGATTACAGTAAAAATGTAGATAATGTAAGCTTTGGTTGGAATAAGAATTTGAACCATGCATGTTTCAACTGGCATTTGAATTCTGACCATGCATGATTTGACTGGAATAAGATTTTAGACCATGTTTTGACTGGAATTAGGTTTTAGACCATGTTTTGACTGGAATAAGAATTCAGACCATTCATGTTTGGACTGGAATATGAATTTAAACCATCCATGTTTGGACTGGAATAAGAATTTGGACCATGCTTGTCTGGACTGGTATATTAATTTAGACCGTGTTTGTTTTGGACTGGAATAAGAATTTGGACAGGGACACGTCAGACTGACAGACGCAACAACAGCAGTGTTCTCTCTGAAGCCTGCCAAGTGACAGGACGGAAGACTAAACACCACACCACACAGTAAAGGAGACTGCAAGACCTGCTTAGTATTTATTGATCTTCGGTGTGTTAAGCTCAAACTGACACTGTGTGTATGTGTGCTTCGTAGATGAACTCAAAGGGTTTCCCTGACGGTGTGAATCGGGAGTCAGCTGTCCTCGAGGTCCACCTTCAGTAGACACTCCTCCACTTTTCGCAAGATGTGTCATTGAACCCATTTAACGGAGCAAAACAATGCCGCGCACAAAACAGAACAACCCGAAGAACCTTAAAGGTAAGACTCCCTCTTAAAATGGCGCCTGTACCAGGCATTTATTATTTTCTGCCATGTTCTATTGCATAGTCTATAAGAGTGATACCTTCCTGAGTCATACTTCTGTCATCTTAGTGTTGTCTGACTTTTTTACTGATTGTTTCCAGCAAGTGCTTGAACGATAGGCATGCATTATGGTCAAATTTGAAGTCCATTTGTCTAATAAAAACATAGGTGGCATTTTCGGCATTGTTGTTCTTCTTAAGTCAAATGTGTTGTAAACTGGCGTATGGTGAGTTCACTTGCAAATCATGTGCACTTTTAAATATATCGTATACGGATGCGTTTTCATATATTTTATTATGCAGGCTTGAAACCTATTCATACAAAATGAGGATCCAGCTAACAGGTCTGTAGAATACTCCATACTCCATAGAATTCCATTGTATTTTGGTCAGGTCACATGACATTCTGCCTTAAATGTTCAAAAGCAATGGATGAAGGTAGAAACCGTGTCTCGTGCACTCATCTGTGTCCAAAACACCCTGACACACTGCTGCCAATCATACCTGTTTTAAAAAACCCTTATTACATCATCAGCTGTTTCAAAATGCTGGCACCCAACCTAAAACTCTAAAGAGCACGCAATACCATTTTGGGGCACATTGATCCCCCCCTTAGAATGTTCAGAAACTCGGAAGAAATCTAGAGAGGAGACAGTCCTTTAAACACATCTCTATTTACACTCACTGACTAAATGTCTATAGAAATTGCTGTGGCTCCTGGTCCACTTCCACTTAATTTCTTGGCTGTGTCATCTTTTGCACAATCTGTTTACGAGTACTGTCTTCATTGGCTGTGTTTGGTGGAACACCTATTTTGTTGAACAGGATCCATTGTGTAATTCTCTGGTGGAACCACCCTTTGCGTTGTTGGAGTCCGTAGCTATATTAGTAGGCTATATCGCCTTGTGTTTACAACTGCACGCCTGTTACTCGAGAACAGACCTCTTATTCCGCTGCATGAATTGCCTTTGATCTTTTCCAATGGCTGTCGTATGATAATTATCTGACGATTATGGGATGTCTTCAAGCCGGAGTATGTGACAGAACCCAGGGCATCGTAGGCCTACACTAGTTATGGATTTATTTAGATGTCAGCATGCGTGGTCTATATCAGTGTGTTAGTGTGTGTTTGTGTTACAAAGTCCACAAACGAATAACTTTGCCAGTGTCTGCCAGCCGAGACCCATATTATAGACTGCTGTTTGTTTATCATGTATCTACCCCCTGCATGTTTATTGCTTTACACTTACTTGGCCAAACAACATGAATAATTTAGTTTTATAACAGCACATTGCCCAGTGGAGGACCATGGAATAGTACATTTTGACAGCCATATTAGCCCAGTTGGGCTACTGTTTTAGAGTCCTAACTGCCTGCCTGATTTCAAGTACTTATGTAGCAGAGGATTTCAAAGATAAAATAAAAAAGTGTTGTTGTCTTTTGATAACTTCTGCAGTATAGTTTGTTATGTAAGTCCAGGGGTGTACCAGCTGTCCATGCAGTCCCCATGATGACCTCATCTTTTGGGCCATCATCATTTTGATGTGGTTAAAGGGGTCAAATGTCTGTGATTGGTAATGTCTGTCATCCAAAGGCAATGACATATTTAAGGAATTGACTTTTCTTGGTATTTTCAGTTACTTTGGTAAAGTAGGGATTTTAGTTTGTTGCACACAAGTACTGCAGTGTACAGATAAGCCCTATTCCCTCTGACGTATTCCTCTGCTTCTCTTCACCCACAATGCCCCTCTTTACTCTCTGCAGTTTAACATTAAGGATATGAGACGATCGGATAGAATTAAAAGGATAGTGCAGTGTTTTTGCTGTACATATCACATTCAGCTCCTGGTACTATTCAGTGACTAGAAATAGGATAGCTTCCTGCTTCTAGTAGTGTGCATTTAGTAAACATGGGATATCTTACTGCCTCTGTATTCATTTGACCTTTGACTTGTTTCTTCATATCCTCATATCCTTTTGTGACGGAGGTTGATTAGTCAGACAGGAAATCTTTTGCTGCTCAGTGAGTGGCATGCTATCACATGCTCCATCACATTCTAGAGCTGTGTGTAAGGCTACTCAGATCTGGTTAAGGTTCTTCTTTGGAACTCTACGCACCCTCCTCCCCAAACGGCCTCTGGCATATGGTGATGCTGCTGAGACCTCAATGCAAAATGACTGTATCATGTCTCCTGCCTGAATTGATAAAATAAGCTCGGTTTTTTTGCAGTGTGCGAAATGCTGTGTATATAATTGGGAAAAAAATGTACTGTTTAAAGTCATTAGCCCTGTACCTGCGACCAAGTTACAGAGGTGCAATCCATGAATTAGGGGAAAACATGTTCTGAAATGGCCTTGTTTTTAAATGTAAATCCAACAGTCATACATGGGGAATATGAACAGTGTATGAGACATACATTGAAGGGTGTTGTGGAAGCTTATTGGAAGCTAAGGATGGCCATGATGGTATATATTCTAACGTGCCATAGGACCTTTACTAACCTTGGAGACAGAACATCCATTTTATGTCCCACCCAGAACATGGCACTTTTTGCTGGGCAATATCCCCTTCACTGCCCTGGGGTGTTCAGATTTGTTATATAGACCAGCAGGAAGAGTGCACCCTATTGGCCTTTCAACACTAATTCGAGCAGCATCTGGCATGTGTGTCATCAGGACAGGAATGCCGTGACGCAGTTTGCGGGTAAAAAGGCAGAAAATCAGGAACTCTGGCCCCCCTATCCAGGTCTTCTGTTTACTTTGGTCAAACAGCTGGTTTCCAAGCAGCTTTGGCTGGCTTGGAGGATGGTGTGTCATAATAGTAGATTTGCTTCGACTGCAGCTCACTCACCATTCACAGACTGATAGATCCGAGCCCTATGAACATCATACCCAGAAGCTGAAAGCTAAAGCTGCATTGGGGAATATTATTACTTTTCATAAATGTATTACTTCTGTTTCTCATTTTATTAATCGTATCAATTTCTGTTTTCTATTGTGTTGTATTGTCAGGAAGGAACTTGCAAATAAGCATTTTGTTTGCACTGTGTTTGCCTTGTGTAAATGTATTTTTCCTATATGAATTATCGTTTATGCTCATCGTGTTTGATTACCATTGAAGCTCACAACTCTAACGAAAATCTTCATTTTGATTGAAAGAAATAAAAATCCACATGCAATGTTTTATGAAATTGCAATTATCGTTTATAACAAGTGGTCTTCAGGTTATCGGCAGGTATTTGGTCATTTTAGATATTTAACCTGCACCTCGGCAAACCATACTCTCGCCCATATACTTAACTGGTGAGCCACACGTCTTATAACTGTAAATTTCAACCTGGTTTATATAGTCTTCTCAATTAGGAAAACATGATCTGTAAAATAGTGAACAACGGAGAGCAAAATCTTTACCCCTTAAAAGGGAAAATAAATTAAATTGCCACCTATTGAAGCTCCCACATGGAAAACCCAACCTTGTTCTGATGGCTGTATATAGGCCCATTGCATGGGTGACAGCTTATGTCTGTGAATGCAATTTGATATGGTGTGTGTGCATGATGGCTGTTAGCCAGTTGAATATTTCGCCAATGGTGTAGTTTCCGGCCACACCATCACTGTGAATGCATCCCAATTGTCAACCTATAACCTACAAAAGTAAGCTATGAGCCCTTCCTGAAAATAGTGCACTACATGGGGAAATAATTAGCACATTTGGAAACCAGAGCTGTTAATAATCAACCATAGGTCTGTTATCACTGACTTAATTCCCTCCATTTGTTTCTATAGAGATTATAATAATACTCAAAACTTAGTTTGTTACTGGTTGCCTTTTTATTGGATCAGACTAAAAGCAGCAACTCTTCTTTGATCCTAATAACCCCATAACCTGACTAATAGAGGAAAATCATTTTGAATGCTTTCCAACCCTATATTCCATGTTGGAAAATCCTAGAGCTCTGACATCCTGACCTAAAGATCACTGCCGTCATTAATAGACTTTGTACTTTTCCCAGTTCTGAAACTGGAGCAAACGCTTTTTTGCCGACTTAAAAGACTAACCCGGGTTCAGTGCCTTGTTCAAGAGCACAACATATTTTTCATCTTGTTGTCTCAGATGTAAACCAGAGCCCTTTCATCTGAAGGCCACACATTTACTTTCTCAACCAGGCTCTGGGAATTTCTTTGAGAGGTTCCCTCTTTTGCGAGAAATAAAGACCAATGACATCTTATGGCACTGTTCTGCATGTTCTCCTGACACTCCTCAGGGTGGGCAAGAGGTTAAGTGTGTTCTGTGCTTCTGGTCGGGCTCTTCACTGTCAGCTCCAAGCAGTTCCTAGCCTCAGCTGACCACTCCCCTGGCCTGACTCCTTGTGAATTCCCAGCTCAGAGTCACTGTAGCGTCAGTGGCTGAGAAGCGACTGTTTGATCCACTCACCCGCCACATACTTAAGTCATCGCCTGGTAAACCTCCACTGTGGGACCTCATGAAGATTTAGTAACCACATTATCATCGGCTGAATTAACTTTGCAACGCTGTAAATCAGCCAGTAGTGAAACTTGAACATCTGTCTGTCTACTGTATATGCGGTACCTTAGCTATGGTGCAGAGAAAGAGTTAACGCTAGGAGTTCTGTGTAAGTTTCTGCATGTTGTGTCATGTTTATAGGCAGACAAACCAGTCCATCTCCATACTATACAGTACCTACTTCCCCTTCAAATTAGTCTGTGCGTGTGTGTGTTGCAGGGGGACGACGACCAGAGTTTAAAATGGAAGTGCATTTATTTAAGTAACGCCCAGCAATGCCCTACCACTGAAGCAGTAGTCCATGGCTTATAGCTATGATGCACCAAAGCCCATCAATTGTACTGGATTCAAGTTTTTCACTTCATATTTCAAAGACAATATGCTATAGAAACAGAATTTAAGTTCCTCTGGGATGCTGACACTTCTTCATTTTCAGATTCGACATGAGCTTGGAGTAGAAGCGTTGTAGATTTCATCAGGATCTGTACAATTCAATCATTACAGTAGCCAGACAAATACTTTGGACTGCTTTTGATGAAATGTCTCATTTTGATCACTTGTGGGGTTTAATAATTCACCTGATTTCACGTAATCATAGTTAACTAACATATCTAGCTAACAAATCCTCAGCCCTGCCTCTAAATACGTTGTTGTATTTATATACATACACTTGCGTTGATGATGCATTTCAAATTCCATGACACTGTTAAGATGACACAGCACAAAAGCTAAACTTTATGCAGCTAGTTTGACATGCAAAGGAAATGCTTACAAGTTATTAGCTGGCTTGCAAGCTAGTAACATTAGCTGTTACTGATCTGCTTTTTTAAGAGCGATGCAAACTTTCTACATGAACATCTTCCATGGAAATCTAGCCTCCTCCAAAAGGTCTTGTTATTCACAAAGCGTGGAAAAGAGCCTGTAATTCTTTTTTTGCCTTAAATGTCATGCTAACATGGCAGTGAGCTACATGTTTCCATACCATATTTCATTTTCTTGCATGAATGTTTAATTTTTGGTGGTTTTATATTATTAAAAGTTTATCACAATACGACATTACAGTGAGTTATTTTGTTTGATTTCCACTTCAACACAAAGGGATCTTTTGCCCAAGGTTTTAGCAACAGTAACTACAACGAACAGGCTGGGACAGGTTGGTGTATTTAACTCAGTGGTAACCTCTGGGAGCTGGAAAAGGCTTTCACTTTGAGAGGAAAGAGGGAGGGAATAGGGGAGATATTGAGGAATTTTTATGACCATATTTTGTCTCAATGAAATTGAATACATTGAAAACACACTCACCCGACTGCTGACTCTGTTACCGGTAATGTGAGTTAAGTTCCAACCCGTCTTTTTTACTGGAGGGGAACTGCAGTGTGTTTTAGTGCTCTCTGCGTTTTCACTTTCACTGGAAGCCGCCGCAGAGACCGTAGCCAATGTGATACATTTTCTTTCAACAACGGAAAAGTAGGCCTATGATTTCCAATAAGTAGCTTAGCCGTCACTCTTAACAACATTAGAATACCTTGAGCTGTTTTCCTCCTTCATTTTGGCTTGGATTCAAAGTCAAACAATTACAGTGTTTTCTACTGCTAAAATATCTTTTTTGCCCCACTTTTTTCATGATTCATGGTGTGTCCATTGTGAGTGTCTCGGATGTCGCCAAGCGCATTTATTTTTTTATTTTAGGAGGAGGGGGGAATTTTTCCCCTTAAGAGTTAGGAAGTTCAGCAATAAATCACATAGCCCAGAGAAGAAAATTGTTATTGGTCTGCTCTGAGGACCTCTACTGGATCCTGTCAACGTCTGTTCTTGAGGAAGCACTTAACCCCAATGGCCAATTTGCAACAATCGTCAGGGGCAGTTGTCCATTCAGGTAATTACATCTTCAGTATTTGGATGTGAATTTCCAATGAATTAGGCATGAACTCATTGATGACCACTTGAATGGGTTCTGGGCTACTTGACTCACTGTTGACTCTGGCCTTTGGATCTGCATTGGTGGAGACTTCATATGTTTCAGTCTGTGATTGGAATGCTTGTGTTCTTCATTCTTTCTCACTCTGTCTTATTCCCTATTTATTAATTTCCTTTCCCCATTCTATTTCCTCCTCTTTCTTTTTCTATCTAGTTTTCTTTCTCACTTTGCCTCTTTCGCTCTGTGTGAGGCCTACTTTTGCTTTTCTTCCCCTTTCAAATCATGCAGTGAATTTAGTCAGGTTCGTTTTGGTGTCTGTCATACATACTGCAGTGTGACTAATGCCAGGACGATCACCACCCACCAGCCTGTTCAGAGAAGGTCGCGTGTGTGTGTGTGTGTGCGTGTGTGTGTGTGTGCGTACGTGTGTGTGTGTGTGTCTTTTTTAGCATGCACTGCTTTTCCCCCCCCTTGATACCGGGGATACATTTATTTTTGTATCTGAAACAAGTTGTTCAGTATTTTGCAGCGTACAGTATGCCTTAGCCTTCACACTTTTCATTAACTCATTGCAGACAGCATGTACCTATCAGTGTTAAAGTCTGACTTCCGGTTCTTAGCCAAACCTGTGTTTTGCGTTCCTTTAGACAGCTAGGCTTCTCTCAACCTATGTCAGCCACCCACTCTTGCATTTGCGCAGAAACCCTCATGCTAACCTCCTGACTGTCCCTTTAATGTGTGTGCGTGTTTTGTGTTTTCTTTGGTTTCTGTATGGCCTAGTAATGTTGACGAATTCCCAATTTGTCAAGCCGTTGGACTAAATCATTGAGGTTTTCATTGTTTACTCATTTTTAACTGAAGTGCAGAGCTGGCTAACAGTGTCATCCCCATTAGACATTATATACACACACACACACACACACACACACACATTGCTAACCCTTACATTATACTCAATAACCTTAGGTATAGGATTTATATCTAATCACGCACTTCTTGCTAAACAGGTGAGCTCAGCAGTCTAGAGAGCCAACACCACATCCTGGAACCTTGGTGAAGCAGCGTTGATGTTGGCAAAGTTAGAAAAGTGTGCATTGGTGTGCCACTGACCGAGACTGAAGAGGGGGAAACCCGCTGGTAGTTACAGAATCTCCTTTAACTTGCTTCCTTTCCGCGTCAGCACCAGGAACCTGGAACTCTGGGAAGGGTTTCTTTGCGGTCACTGGATGGCCTGATAGGAATGACAGAATCACGACACAGAGTGGGAGTGGAGAGTCTCTGTGAATGTGATCCACTTTAAAGAATGTGTCATTCCCAGAGAAATGCCCCTTGAAGATAAACACTACTCCTCTGTGTGAAGTAAAAGCACTGCTTGCTGTTTTCCCCCAGGCGTGGTTTATGAAGGAGGAAAATGTGATGTGCTAATTCACCAGAATTAAAATAGAAGAATGTTTTGGAAAAACAGCTTTGGATTAAAAAGAGAGCAGGAAAACTGACGTATGCCAGCCGGAAACCCATTAAAGGGAACTTGCGTGGGGCTGCATTTGTGAGTGAATGACTGTGTGTGTGTGTGTGTGTGTGTGTGTGTGTGTGTGTGTGTGTGTTGGCAATACCTAATGGTTTGCACCAGCAAAGCCCAAATGTAGCGGTTGCCTAGGCAACAGAGCAGCATGTGTCTTGGTGTGCAGGTGCTGTTCCAGCCCTTCTGCTGGAGCCTCCTTCAATAAGGGAGGGAGATGGAGGGGGGGAGTAAGAAAGGGGAGAGTGATGGAGGGGTAGAATGATAGTATGCCATAGTCTGAGCTCTGACAACAGATCAGGAAAGACTGATATAATGGGAATGGGTTTGATAGAGGTAGTGAAGGACAATGGATGTATGGATGTGTGTGTGGGATTGAGTTGGTGAGTGATTTAAGAAACCCAGTAATGATACTAAATGGGGACAAAATACAGATGAGTGAGGGAAAAAACAGAAGGAAACAGAAGGGCGTAGAAGTCAAGAATACAAGAAAGGACCCCAGACTCCCTAACAACTCTTCTAGACCTGAGTTGACCCTTGTTGCAAAAGGGCCTAATGGCCAAAGTGTGGAGAAAGAAAGGAACTGCTTATGATCCGAAGCATACAAGCTCATCTGTGAAGCATGGTGGAGATAATGACATGGCTTGGGTGTGCATGGCTGCTTCTGGAACAGGCTCATTAATATTTATTGATGATGTAACTGATGATGGTTGCAGCAGAATGAATTCAGAAGTGTACAGAAGCATTTTGTCTGCC
>JACXGJ010011208.1:0-20279 GCA_016801105.1 Esox niger | reverse complement strand
CTCCTCTGTATTCCTCCTCCCCTCTCCTCTTCACCCTTTCTCCCCTCCTCAGCTCCTCTATTCCTCCTCCCCTCTCCTCTTCACCCTTTCTCCCCTCCTCAGCTCCTCTGTATTCCTCCTCCCCTCTCCTCTTCACCCTTTCTCCCCTCCTCAGCTCCTCTGCATTCCTCCTCCCCTCTCCTCTTCACCCTTTCTCCCCTCCTCAGCTCCTCTGTTTTCTTCCCCCACTTTTCCTCCATGGAGAATGCTGGTATAGTTCCTCCCTCTGTTATTCTTCTCTTCTCTTTTGGTAAGGTTCACCTGTTCATCACACCTTCACACGATCAGCTAATCAAAACATTGCGACATCCAGTGTATATGTGTGTGTGTGTGTGTGTGTGTGTGTGAAACATAACTTTAGCTTGCGTTGAGAGATTGTATCAGTTATAAAAGGAACTTAAATTAATTAACATTAACATCTCTCTCCTCTCTCCTCACTCTGCTCTTCCTCTTCCCCTTTCATTTCATTTCTCCTCGTCTCCATTTTCTCTCACACCCCAGGATATTTTTCTGCCAGCATGCCAGTTAGTAACTACAGAAGTAGAAACGGAGAACACTGAAACAGAGGGAGAGAGATGTATATTGGTTGATGTCTAGTTAAAGAAACGAGTGTTGCCAAATTGCTGGAGAAGGTGTTCACCCCAGCTTCATGCCAGTTTGAAGGAGAATACATCTTCTATCTCTTTTCATTCTGGTTTGGAAGAATAGGCTTTCTTCCAAAGTTGGCAGAAACACAGACACACACACAGACACACACACAGACACACACACACGCACTCACATGGGAGGTGTTGGGCCCTGGTCAGTGTCTGCTGGAGTGTGTCACAAGTTGACAGGAAAAGCTTCTACAGTATATCGCCATCGTCTAGATACACACTTAAGGTTTATGGCTCGCAAATACACACTGTGTGTGCGTGTGCACGTGCATATGAGTGTATGCGTGTCTGTGTGTTTAAAGAGGGTCTGATTGTTCCATTAGCAGTTGTCACACTGTGCTCTTTCAGACACCCAGAATCAGAAATGGATGCACAGTGACTCATACAACCCTACTAGTGTCAAGTCTGAGGAAGAAATCTAGAGAGGAATCAGACTCTGGGGGTTGGCCAGTCCTCTTGGAGTTGTGGCGGATGAACATTACAGCACCAATGCTTCTGCATGTTCAGATGACCAGCGGGCCAGTAAATATAGGCGGGCCGTGTCCAGCGTCTTCAGGCAGAATCCAGATCATAGCCAGGAGGACTTGTGACAGACTTCAGTAGACAGTTGACTGTCCCAAAAGCAAGTCTTGAAGAATACCAAGCACACCTTTGTTTTGAGGACAGACCATATGAATGGCTAACTTACATGAATGTCATTCATATTATTTTCTTCAGGAAAAAGCTTTCTTTAAAATGTGTGTAGAGAGGAACCGTAGCTTGGATACTGGTCGATATTTGTTTAATTATACCGGTTAGATTTTTTTAAAGTGAGCCTTTATTACTGCCACTTTTAGTGAGTTTGTCAAACATCCAGAGGACAGGGAGAAATGTATTATATTTAGCGTGGATTCACCAAGCACAGGAAGGAACTCCTTAAGTCGTGGAATTGAAACAGAGTTCAGTAGACAGCTGACGGGTTTAGAGCTCATTACTCTTTTAGTAAACAAGTCGATGCATACACACATGCACACACATGCACACACATGCACACACATGCACACACATGCACACACATGCACACACATGCACACACATGCACACACATGCACACACATGCACACACATGCACACACATGCACAGTTATTAACACACGCAGACCTACACACACACACACACCCACCTGGAGACGGTAGAGGGTTCACACCTTCTGGACTAGGATGTCTTGTCAGTTCCAACCGGCCACTTTTCGTTCTCTGCCAATTCATCGCTTTCAGACTTGAGATGGAACAACCGTCAGTAGCAGGACGAACCTGAAATCCTATTTCCTGAAGGAACTACTGTTAAATGTTATTCAGTGTCAGTAAAACAAGAGAATAAAACGATAGTTGTAATGTAATCCTACTGTTCTCTCTCTCTCTCTCTTTGTCGCTTCCTCATTTATATATGCAGCTCTGGAAAAAATGAATAGACCACTGCACCTTTTTCTTTCCTTTCCCAAAAAAGTCGGAAAGGAAGGTTTTGAGTGAGGAACAGAAGGTTTGAAATTAAGAGACCATTGCAAATTGAAGGCTTCTGTTCCTCACCCAAAACTTTCCTTTTCATCTTTTTTGGAAAGGAAAGAACAAGAAGCAGTGGTCTCTTAATTTTTTCCAAAGCTGTATTTCTCTCTGTATGTTCCTTCCTCCATTTATATATATATTTCTCTCTCTGTGTCACTTCCTCCATTTATATATATATTTCTCTCTGTTTGTCCCTCACTCTAATAATATATATATTTTTGTATTTCTATGTCCCTCACTCCCTTTATATATATTTCTCTCTCTTATCTTGTAGTTTCTTGTTTTTCTTCATTACTGGGGCTTCTTCGTGTGTGTGTGTTTGTGTGTGTCTGTGTCTGTGTCTGTGTTTGTGTGTGTGTGTTGAATGGTTAGATATATGTTTCTATGTTAAAGTGTTTTGTTTGTGTGTGGGTGATCAATATCTATCGAAGAGAACAATCAATTAACACATATTTGGTGTCTATTTTGAATACTGGAGAGATCTATTTCTCTCCCTCTCCTTCTGCCTCCCCTCTCTTTCAACCCCCCATTCTCTCCCTTTGCTGCTTCCCCCGTTCTCTCCCTCTGCTTCCCCCCGTTCTCTCCCTCTCAGTTTCTCTCTTATTCCCTCCCCGTTCTCTCCCTCTCAGTTTCTCTCTTTCTTTGTGTGTTTTCATTGTAACCTGCCCCTAAGCTTTGAGTAATGAATCACTCTTCAGAGACGAGGTGAAGTTCAAAGACTTCGCCATCCTCTTTTCTCTCCTCATCTGTCTCCCTTTCTCTATTCGCTCCCTTTTCTCCTCTCCTCTCTCCTCTCCCCTCCCCTCTCCTCTCCTCTCCCCTCTCCCCTCTGTTCCCCACTTAGAGTACATACAGTCAGAGTAGTGTGACGTGTATCGGTAGAGTCCGAATGACCACCGTTTTACGAGAGTGGATTAAACATATGGAGGCAGCAGTGTGTGTGTGTGTGTGTGTGTGTGTGTGTGTGTGTGTGTTTACTCCATGTGTTTGTGCATGTACATATGTTTGTATGCGAGTGTGCTATGCGAGTGTGCTATGCGAGTGTGCTTAGAGATTGCGTTTTAAAGTTTGTCCTTGCACGTATGTGTGTGTGTGTGCGTTTTTTATAGAGATTGTGTGAGCATTCAAGCATTCTCAAGGATAAGATGAAGGAGATGTCTTTGTTACTGAGACTGATTGGAGTCACACGGGGTCTCTGTGTGTGTGTGTGTGTGTGTGTGTGTGTCTGTGTGTGTGTCTGTGTGTGTGTGTGTGTGTGTGTGTGTGTGTGTGTGTGTGTGAGTGTGTGCAGCACAGCTGCCTCTGACAATAGGCAGAGTCTTAGTGACAAAGACACGTCCTTCAGAGCTGTCATGTGATACGAGTGCCTGCCTCATGGTCAGATGACCCTGGCTATTGTCTCAGCACACACACACACACGCACACACACACACACACACACACACCCGCACACACTCACATCACTCAGGAGCCAGTGATATCACCAGAGGAAGGCTGAGTTGAGGAAGAATGAAGGATGTGTGTGTCTGAGTGTTAGTCACTAATTCATTCAGTAATTCAGACTTTCAGTCAGACAGTCATTCAGTAATTCAGTCACTCAGTCAGATAGACAGTTATTCTGACAGACAGACAGCCTTTTAGTAATTCAGTCAGAAAGACAGTAATTCAGTCAGACAGTCAGTAATTCAGTCAGACAGTCAGTAATTCAATCAGACAGTCAGTAATTCGGTCAGACAGTCAGTAATTCATTTAGACAGTCAGTAATTCATTTAGACAGTCAGTAATTCATTTAGACAGTCAGTAATTCAGTCAGACAGTCAGTAATTCAGTCAGACAGTCAGTAATTCAGTCAGACAGTCAGTAATTCATTTAGACAGTCAGTAATTCAGTCAGACAGACAGTAATTCAGTCAGACAAAAAATAATTCATGACAGACAGTAATTCAGTCAAAAAGTTTGTAATTCAGTCAGAAGGACAGTAATTCATTCAGACAGACAGCAATTTGATTGGACGGTCAATAATTCAGTCAGACAGACAAGCAGTCACAATTCTATGAGTTCTACATTAACAACTCTATGCATGTCTGCAAAATGTAGAAACTCACCCAAACATGTAATTCATGCTTCAAACGCTCGTTATTGTGTCAGTAAACTGACCAGTGGCACCAAAATGAAGTTATTTTCATATCATGTCAGCCATACTGGTCAACATTTTTTACAGGTTTTTTCACCATGGCAGTCAACCCTGAAATGTTTGTTTTACATACATTTCGGTTTTGTTCAACTTTTTTGTCCAGCTGAATGCCGGTGTGTATCACACTGAGTTTTTTAGATACCAGTTTCAACAGTTCACTGGGAAAAGTAAATACTGCACAATTCTGTAGTACACAGAAAAGGATACATGTATGCACATCTGTATGTATACAGTACATTTTGCGATGTGTCACATGTAAACAGAAAATTCCCTTTTGCATGTACATTTCTTACATATAAAGTCATACATAGTGTGCTGAACATTTGCCTCAAAATGACATCCATGAAAACCAAGAAACTGCAACAGTGAAAAATCCTGCGCTAGTTGTGTAAAAAACATTGAACTACACCTCCTCACGGTACGTAACACTACAAGTTCCCATCTTCTTGGTGGACATCTTGTCTCTCTAGTCGGTCTGGCAAGTTTCATCAACATCTATTTGAACGTTGTCCCTTGCCAGGGAAAAGTCTCCTGAGATTCCTATTTCATTACTAAGTCACCTGGCAGGTAATAAACAAATATAGCTATTATCACAAACATTTCATGTCATGATGTCATGGATATTCATGGAACATGCATGTATGTCTGACATATTTGATAATTTAATGGATCATTTTGCATGTGGTGGCTCAAACGATGAAAGAAAGTTTAAAAGTTGTGAAGAGTATGACAATTTCACTGAGATTCAAATCATCAGTTTCGATCAGCAGGCCTTGAGCATGTAGGTATTGTGCCAGTTGTAGACAATTGTACTTTGCTTAAATTAATAGTACTTTGCTTAAATTAATAGAACACGTGCAATTTGCTTAAATTAATAGAAAATCTAATCTGGTGTGAGCAAGAAACGAATTCAGATATTTTAACTTATTCTTATTCTTATATTCAAGAAATTAGCCAAAACGATTAAGAAAAACTGTAACACGCAGGTTCAAAGGAAAACACTGTTAGCAAAATGCACTACGACACTCAAAACATCAGGTTTTCTTCTCAGCTCGTGAATGTTAATTTTGAACACTTTATCTCATTTACTTTTGGTTTAACGTATGTTTTCCTTAATCCTCAATTGACAGTTGCATACAATTATATTCAAATCCAATTATATTCACATCCAATTATATTCACATCCAATTATATTCACATCCACTGGTGCATTTATTATATATTTTTTCTAAATGTATATGTCCAAAACAGTTTTAACAATTTTTGTTTGTTCCACTGCCTTGATGTTAACTGTTTGCGATCACTCCTCGCATGTTGAGGGAGGCGCTGTTTCACCAAAACATGCAAGGGACTGTTACGACGGACCAACGAGCGGTCGGGAGCGCCTGTTAATTAACGAGCAAAGTTACGTGCCACTCAAGTAACAATGATTTTGGGAAACACAGATAAAATAATTAAAGAAAGTTCAGTCGGATCTCAGTGCATCTCACCATCATTTTGGTGCTTTGAGAAACTGGGCCTATGTCTGTCATTATATAGAAACCAATTGATTGATTTTAGACAGTTTTGATTATTTGTATGTAATTCATATGTTATTGGTTTTACCTAATTCAGTTACTATGTGTCCGTCTAAATAGGTCTAAATTAACACAACTTTTTTCATTGGGGGCCAATTTCCAAATAACAGATAAAGGGTTTGCCCCTCAGACAAAGGTCTAATATACAGTAGATGTGAATCTGGTGTGATTGTCCACCCTCAGACCTGGTGGGGCAGGACATTCCAAGGTCATCCACCCAAGGAGCAATGGAGACTCACACAGACACACACACACACACACACAGGTAAATACTGTATAACATATCCATCAACAGACACAGACGGGCAGACCAACATGCTGAATGTAGTAACATTGGGTTTTGAAGAAAGAAGGTGAGGGAGGTGAAAGAGAGGGATGTATATAGAGTGAAAAAGAGAGATAGGAACACAGAGAGATAGAGAAAGAAAGACTAGGACAGGGTGGGAGAGTTATTCTTGTCACAAACCCTTTTGTCTCGACGTGTTGTTGGAGGCTCTAACTGTTTGTCACCTCCTCTCATTGTGATGACACTCAGCTGTTGGCCTTTTGTTGGGGCCTCATATACACACCCACACACAGACACACACACATGAGCATGCACACACACACCCACACTCACACAAACACACACACATGAGCATGCACACACACACCCACACTCACACAAACACACGCAGATGTCTTCTCCATCATAAATCAGCTCAATAAAGAGGTCTAATTCAGGCCATCAATACAGATGGCTCTATCTGTCTCGCTCTTTCCTTCTGTCTCTCTTTTCTCTGTGTCTTCCTCTTTTCCTCTGTCTCTCTCATTCTCTCGCCGTCTCACTCTTTCTCCCTCTCTGTCTCCTTTCTCTCTGTGTCTCTTTTCTCTCTCTGCCTAACTGTGTGGGTGTGTCTGTTTGTGTGCGCGTATGTGTGTGTGTGTGTGTGTGTGTGTGTGTTTGTGTGTGTGTGTGTGTGTTCTTTTCTGGGCTCAGTTCCTTGTCCTGCTTCCTGGTCGCCAGAAAAAAGATGGATGGAGAGAGAAGGGCAGAGGGAGAGAGATAGTGTGGAATTCAATAGAGAGAGAAGATATATATTTTGCAAAACACAAGGGAAGAGGATTTGGAGGTTCTTCACCCTAACATTTTCTATCTGTCTTGGTCTGTGTCAATTGATTTTTAATAGCATGGTAAACATTTATTTACATTGCCAAAGCAACTGTAAAATAAGAAATATAATTCATATAACTCAACTCAAATTAACATACACAGCAAAATACAACACAGAAAAATCTTACATTTGCAGGAATATTGAAGTCCCATTTCTTTCCAGTGCATGTTGTATATTTATCTATTTACAGTGTCAGTCTTTCTCTGTCGCTCACTCTATCTTTACCTCCGTCTGTCATCTCTCATTCTCTTTCCCTCTCTCCGTCCCTCATCTTTTTCCCTCTCTCTCCATCTCTCTCTGCCTCCTCTAAACAAACTACATGATGTCGCAGTTAGGAGGGTAAATATTGTCAGAGAGAGATAGACACACACACACACACACACACACACACACGCACACGCACATAACCACACACACATGCACACACACACAGACGCACGCACACACTTACACACGCACACACTTACACACGCACCCACTCACAGGGAGAACATTATGAGGCAATATAGCCAAATGTAGATTGAGGAAAAGGGGTCATCTTTAATCTGGTTGTGGACAGAGTTACGCGAGGTGACACTAGAACCGCCTGATGACTACGCCAAGTGGCTTTGCGTTTATAATTAAAATAAAACCCACATTTTGTAAGTTACACCCTCCTTTCATTACTTATCCTAAATAGGTATATATTACATTATTCCGTTGTCGAAATTCTCAACTAACAAACAGAAAGCTATTTTGAGACTCGTTACCAGTTTTTTTACCTTGTTTTATGACTTAATCCGCCAACAGCCTACGCCACTTAGCGTTGGTACCCAAATGGTGCCCAGGCGCCAAACACCCCTCGCTGAATGCACTGGTTTTCAATTGGCGATTCATCTAATTTTGTATGCTAATTTATTTAATGTCAATCGAAAATGTAAATCTGCATTATTTTAGTCGGGACCAATGCGCGGTTCACCGCCTATTCATTTTGGACCTTGTCTTTTTCTAATAGCTCCTCTCAGTTTTTCAATAACTTATTGAAGTCACCTATAGAAATATCCTATATGCCAGTAGTCTATGAGACTAGAGCTATGCATTAGCGTTGAAATCATCTGAATAGCCCCACTACAACCCCCGGGAGAGACCTGCGATTACACGCCATTCTCAGCCTATTCATTTCGGACCTTGTCTTGCTGAGACCTTCAGTAGAAACGCATTCTTGTATTTTACAAATTCATGAACCGTTTTAAAGAGACAAATTCGGTAATTCATCATTTCTTTGACTATTTTGTATAGTTTGATGACGACCCAGTAGATTAACTGATGCTCTGAATGGATGGTGATGCTGCAGAGGAGAATGTCCAAGCTAACAGGGACGATTCCTAAGCTAATGACACCAAACAACGTTTGGCTCAGGCGGTTATAGGGAATAGAAAAGGCCTGGCAGTTCTAGTGTTAAGAGACTTGAATATGACAACACAGTTGTGTCCATTCATTTTTAAATATGAAAACTGTTGAAGTTACAATGCATTTCGTCCGCATTAGTGTGTGGGTGTGTGCGTGTGTGTGTGGGTGTGGGTTTGAGTGGGTGGATGTGGGTGTGTGTGTGTGAAGGTGTGTGTGTTCAGGGTGGCATTAGCATTTCTGTATGTACATGAATACTCAGGTCTATACTATATATGTTTGTTCATGAATACACTTTTCAATGCTATTTTTCTGTAGATGAATCTTGTCTATTTCTGTATGTTCATGAATACTCTGGTCTATACTATCTCTGTATGTTCATGAATACTTTGGTCTATTCTATCTCTGTATGTTCATTAATACTCTGGACTATTAATCTCTGTATGTTCATGAATACTCTAGCATTCAGGACTTACAACCTCCAGATGTCAGTAACACTGGAATCCACCTGCTAAACACAGCCTGTGACCTTGTGCCTTTAATAACGCCATTGTCCCTCTCTGCATCACTCTCTCACTCTCTTTCGTTCTCTCTCCCTTTGTCTTTCTTCCAAATACATTTTTCAGCTTTAACTTTATTGGCGTGGGGAAAATGTCTTCACTCTGTCGAAGCAAGTAAAAAATACAAAATCTCTCACTCCTTTTTCAGGTTCCGGAGCGTTTCCTGGAAGTGGCCCAGATCACTCTGAGGGAGTTTTTCAACGCGATAGTGGCTGGTAAAGACGTGGACCCGTCCTGGAAGAAGGCTATCTATAAGGTGATCTGCAAACTGGACAGTGAGGTTCCTGATGTCTTCAAATCACCTAACTGTCTGCAGGAGCTACTGCACGAATAACAAGGAGTCGGGTGATGTCTCGGGGTTGCGGTGATCTTCGCACTGCACATACAGGCTGTCCTTTGAGCACAAGAATTTGAAAAGACATTGTAAAAGTCATATTTTTTTAATATATATGGAAAAGATGTCGAAAAGACGTTGAAAATATGTTGAGAACACGTCTTTCAGTCAGTTTTGCTCGGTGATTGCAAAAAACAAAAAAGGTCCAAACTCATAAAGGTAAACAGAAACTTTTTTATGGACACATTCACAGTTCTGTCCATTCCGGTTTTTGTCTACACATTTTTGGAGACATCGTTGGACTCGTCTGCGTCTGTGGCTAAACTGAAGAGAAACACTTTGTGGCCAACAAACCCAAAGGACAGGAACAGTTGTGTGTCTGTTGTCGAATGGAGCACTTTCGACAGAATATATAATTGTTGTTGCGGTTATTTTGCCTGAAAGGTCCTTTAGTCAGAAGAGATGTCCCCTGCATACATCTTATTGTACTCACAGACAAACATGCCGCAAAGATATTCTAACATCATAAAAACTACACGATGAAACACATACTACATTTTGATAAGACCTCATTGTTTTGGATCTATATCTAAGTGGTTTTACGCTCCAACAGAAAGACTCAGACATCTAAGCTTGGAGAGGGAAGGTTTTCTACTGAAAGCATTCAGACAACTTCACCTTGGGACGAGTAGGAAGACTGTATCTCATTTCTACTGGGGACATTTCAAATGGAAGGTCATTTCCTCCCTCCTGACCACTTCAACGAAACAGTGAGAGTAACAAGACAGTCTGTTTAGATGCTATACAATAGAGCACTTCAATGGTGGACATCTGGAATTCAGAAAAGGCAAATCTTTCAAGATAACAGTGTTCCCTCACCTTAGAAAACCACATACAAACAATGCCCTTCATATTGAGGAGACGGACACACCCTCCCGTTTCCCAAAATCACTCCGTTGATTATTTGGAATAAAAATCACAGTAGCATTTCTAAATCCCACAATTCTCGCCTAGCTGCTCAGCGAAAGAAAAACGTGGCCGTTTGCTGTGTATTTTCTATCACTATTTCCCTTCTTCTGCTTCTTATTTTTCAGAGACTCGTTGGGTGTTTTTACCGCGTGGTAGGTCAAGCTCTCGGTAATGTAGTGCCCAGGTTCCAGCCAATCACTAACACCCGTGTCTACTAACCAACGCGCTGCTCAGTTGATTGATCTCTATGAGTGACTGGCTGAATTGCACTGATGTACCTGATCTCTGAGGTCACCAGCAACACAGGAAACATAGGGCACCTGCAGCTATTCCCGAACCCCTTTGTGAACATCGCATTAATCCCGGTCACTTTCTCCAAACTCCCAGGTTTTCCATGAAACCGGGTAATCGTTAATTCCCTGCTGAAATCCAGGAGGGTCCTAACTAATTCTACATGTCAGTGTGGCCCGCTGGAAGGTTTTGGCCTTCATTTCACTCTTTCCATGTCCTTGTTGTGCCAAACATGGGCTTGTGGTCTTTTGACCAATTGCATCCGATGTTTTTTGCATCAGATACTTTTTTAAGAGCCAATCTGATTGGTCGAGTGTGTAAATGCAGCCTGAGAGTGACTGGGGGCCCTTGTGTGAAACGTGTATAAATGATTTTACTGCAAAAAAAAATGACATGGTGACAATTTTAGCTTGTATAGATGTAACTACTGTTATTACTATTATTATTTATGAAATATAATTATTCCTATTAATGTTATTATTAAAGCTTGCCACAGAATGGACCCATGATTACTTCTCGGTCATCTCATGACAACGCTACATCAAATAAATTATTCTTTGAAATAAAGCTAGAAGTGTTGTACATTCAACAATATCATGTATGTGTGTGTGTGTGTGTGTGTGTGTGTGTTTGCGTGTTTGCGTGTGTGCGTGTGTGCGTGTGTGTGTGTGTGTGTGTGTGTGTGTGTGTCAATATGCGTTCTCGCTGCTCTGTTAACTGACACACAGGGCACTGACCCTCTCCACACACACACACACACACACACACGCACAACCAACAACCTAGGTGGTAACCAAGCAACATGGCCATTTCAGGCCTAAGGCCAGCCAGCTCCTGACAACAAGAGATAAATAGTCTCTCTCTCCCTGCCTCCCTCTCTCCCTATCTCACCTTCTCTGTTCTCTCTCCCACTTTTTTTCTTCCTCTCCATGTCCCTCTCTCCCACTTTCTTTCCTCCTCTCCCTGCCTCCCTCTCTCTCTCTTCTCTCTAACTGACTAATGTATTGTAAAGGGGACTGGTGATTATTGTCAACACAAAGCCTCAAAAAGCTGCTGACAGTCAGATTGGCACAAAGCCCCATTTATTCCTAGTGTTAACATCTGTCCCTCTGTCCTAATCTTGTCCAAATTCTTAGTGTGCCAAATATTTTTTATGACAATTGAGAGCTGATGTGATTGGTCAACCGACCGTTTGGTGAAAATTGATCAGAATGTGTAAACAAACCTTAGAGACAATTAGCCCTCTCCTCCAATCACCTCTCTCCTCACCTACCCCACATTAGCCTCCCACTGCACCAATCCCTTCACATCAGCCCCCATCCACCCACCCGCCCAACAAATTGCATGCTGGGACCCACATGCATACTAATTCGACAAATAAAAAAGTCCTCTGAGAATATATAACCTCACACAATAAGAAACAGCCCGCTCTGTAAAATGGAATCTAAAAATGTCTTCTCTACTATGAAGACATTGTCTTGTCTATTGTTGCATTTTGTAATGACATATTTCTTCCTTGTTTTCTTTTGTGCCTCATGTAAATAGTCAATCGTATCTGCAGGTTTTAAAGCAAACAACCTGTTTCAATAATGTATTCCCATTATTGAATTTTTTCATGTTTCCATTTGATCAAAAGGGTCCCGCGTCACACACACATTGTGGCGGGTGCCGTAATTAATCGGCCGATACAGAAGAGTCCCTTCGGTGGCTCGAGAAGATGGTGAGGTTTAAGAATCGTTTATTTCCTATTTACAATCACACGTCTCCATAATGTTACCTGGTGTTACAGGACTGCTTTTGGTAGGCAACATGCTAGCAGACAATACAGAACGTCCACATGAAGTTGACATCCTGCATTCTGACAGACGGCAGCGTTTTCAGGGCAGCGTGGTGCAGCTGTTTGACAGTTAACAGGAGGAGTGCGAGTGAGAGACAGGGGGAAGAGGGAGGAGGGAGAGAGGGAAGAGAGGATGAAGAGAGAATGAATAAAGAGCGAAGAGGAAGAGAGAGAAAACGATTGAAGAATTGTCAGGGTCCGCTTCTATCCCGTTTCGTTCTAATCATGACAAGCGGAGCTGTCCCGGACTCACACACACACACACACACACACACACACACACACCATGTATCATTCAGTGGTTTCAGGAGAGCTTTCCTTATAGAAATGCATCCAGTCAAATTGCCGTTCTGTCTTTTCCCAAGCCGCTCTTCCAACCAGGACGTCATATGGGTTCACCTGTGTTACGCCGTGTTCACTCACCTGACCGCCTCTGCAGACAACGACCGGGGCTACGTGACGGGGACAAATTCAGAGGATCAATTGATTATAAGACTTCGGTAGGTCTTGGAGAACCACATTGATTATTACCTGTCAGGCTCCAAGCAACTCTTCGTTGTTCGGACGTGTAGCCGGGTAGCTCCACCGGTGGAATGAATGCGCCTTATGGTGAGGTCCTGACATGCTGACCCACTGTGCTCCAGGACGTTGTAGTTGGTTATACCAGTCAACAGTGGTACAAGCAACCAGGCAAACTCCTCAGGGCTTCGGAGTCGTCTTTCTTTGTGAATCGGGGCGGAACTTTGTGTCTCCCACTTAATAATGCTGTGGGGTTCCCCCACAGCACCTGGGACCGATGGGAGCTCCTCTCTCATCATCTCCAAGTTGGCATGGTTACGACCGGAAAGCCGACAACCTGTTACAATGTTTCAGTTTGTATACATTTCTTTCATCGTCCTTTGTTCTTCGTTACATGTAGCCGGGTTCATAATGCACACTGGCTAAAGCAGCCAAAGTAAGATGAACAAAAGCGAGTTTGTCCACAGTCCAATAGTGACCAGCCAGGCTGGGGTTGTCCACAGGGTCCTATAGTGACCAGCCAGGCTGTGGTTGTCCACAGGGTCCTATAGTGACCAGCCAGGCTGGGGTTGTCCACAGGGTCCTATAGTGACCAGCCAGGCTGGGGTTGTCCACAGGGTTCTACAGTGACCAGCCAGGCTGGGGTTGTCCACAGGGTCCTATAGTGACCAGCCAGGCTGGGGTTGTCCACAGGGTTCTACAGTGACCAGCCAGGCTGTGGTTGTCCACAGGGTTCTACAGTGACCAGCCAGGCTGGGGTTGTCCACAGGGTCCTACAGTTATAGTGACCAGCCAGGCTGGGGTTGTCCACAGGGTCCTACAGTTATAGTGACCAGCCAGGCTGGGGTTGTCCACAGGGTCCTACAGTTATAGTGACCAGCCAGGCTGGGGTTGTCCACAGGGTCCTACAGTTATAGTGACCAGCCAGGCTGGGGTTGTCCTCTATCTACCAATTGCATTTAGAACTTTCATATTATTTTTAACAATCCTGTGCCCAGTTTCAGATTCATCACAAGCCTGAAATTTAATTCCCCCTTTGTTAAAGTCAGAAAATTCATCACTAATGCCTTTCATTCCAGTTTGACTGGGATTTCTCCCAGTCCAAATTGGCTGCCATTTTGCTCCCTTCCAGAGATTATGGGGAGCATGTCGTTGTACATATTTTAGGAGGATTTCTGATTCCTGAACATCCATCCAATTGCGAAAAACAGTCAATTTGCTTTGAAATATGTAATTAAATTGCTAATGTTCCCCTAGCAGTCAAGAGGGCAGCCAGTAAAATGTTTTGCTGGGAGGTGGTGGGCTCCCAACCAAAGCTCACTAAGTGTCTCCAAATGGCTGGCCCCGAGCACACACACATTTGTGTTTCTTTCGTTGTAGAGACTGAAAACCCAGAAATCCTTTTCCCTCAAAACTGGCCCTTACCCTAAACCTCAGCTTAACCTCCATAACATAGAATTCATGCCTAAACCCTTAGCCTAACCCTAAACCCAAGAGCAAGTTCAATTCAATGCCCAGTTGTAGGTTTTACCTACCCAGAAATTATACTTTTCCCTGTGGAAACCGGACTAAAAACCTTTTCGGGACCAAGTCAGGTTTTAGTTTATTATCTTTGTGGGGACATCTGGTCCTCACATGTACACACAGACTTCTTCTTCTACACACACACACACACACACACACACACACACACACACACTCCCACCTGGCCTGTCTGATGTAAAACCACATCTGAGCAGAGCAACAATAAAACAGCTGTGTTTGTGTTGGCTGGAGCATTATTTCAATCTCTATCACACACACATACACACACACATACACACACACACATTCACAATCACACACCTCCTTAATAGAGACAGCAGAAATGTGATAACGGTTGCAGGGTTGTTAGAAGTGTGTGAGCTATAATACGCTATAATTGGGAATAGTGGAGAGGTTTCATTGGGAACATTATTCATGTAGTGTAGCTGTACTGTTTTTAAATGACAACTGGATACTTTTAATTTTGTGAGGGGAGCATTCTGTCCCCCAGAGTGGCCAAGGCTTCATCCAAGAACTGTAGGTGTCACGGCCAGCGTAGATGCCCAGTGCTGATAGCACTTTCACTAACTTGCCTCAGTAAGGTATTCAGTGGACTTATCATTTACTGTCTTCGGATCATCTTTGTAAAATGCGCCATTTAAAGACTCTTCATCTATGAGTTGACCTGTTTTATGTTCTTCAAGATTTTTACTTTACTAAATCCATAAGTACAAGCATAAGTGACCAAAAGACGTGCAGTTAAGGTTTTGAGTTAACGTTTGAGTATTTCTTTTCAACACCATTGTTCAGATTGCCTGAGATATTCTCGATTAAAAGTTTCTCACCATTTTGCATTGAATCCATTTGCGTTGACTCCGTGTGCGTTGGCTTTGTGTGCGTTGACTCCGTGTGTGTTGGCTTTGTGTGCGTTGACTCCGTGTGCGTTGGCTTTGTGTGCGTTGACTCCGTGTGCGTTGACTCCGTGCGCGTTGACTCCGTGCGCGTTGACTCTGTGCGGGTTGACTCTGTGTCCATATACTCGCCTTAGACAATCACAATTATGTTCCTCCCCATAAATATCATGTTTTGTTTTATTAAGCCAAGGTTGAGTTAACCAAGGTTGTGTAACTGAATGTGCATGTGTGATCTGTGCACTGCTCAAACAAATACTTTTGAAATAACCTGAACGTGTGTTTAACGGTTGGGACAAATTGCACAGCCGAGAGTGCCTGATCGAGTTTTGGTCGTACTGTTTTGTAATGTTACTTTCAAGATGACAAGCTGGATATTTCCATAAGCATTTTATAACCAATAGTTAAAGCTGATAGCTAGCTTAATTTAGCCTTAAAAATATGTTTGCTTTTATCTGTAAAGCTAGCTTTACTGGGCACCTAGTAGCTGGCTATTCTTAGCACAGTAGACATATTTCCTAGCCTTGTAACACGACAACAATTTTACTTACATTTTTGTACTGCTAATGCTGCTAGCTAAAATATTTATAGTATCAAAGCGATAGCTTCTCAGTTGGTTATGTGTAGTGGTACAGCAAACGATTTATTACAGTATAAAGCAAGTGAAAAAATAACTAATATGTTTCAAATCCAAGGAAATAGCCAATTCGTTTCAAACAAAACACATGTTAATGAAAGGGTTTACCGACAGCTTTCTTTACTCTTTGTGGTTGTTTTCTATGGTAAATACTGGGCCCTGCCTCAATGAAGACATAATAAGAACCACCAAATGTGTGTTTTGCCTTAAAAGGGGGGTTGGACATGCAGACCAACCCCCCCACCCCTCCACACTCTCACACACACTTTCAAGTTTGTTGGTGGATATGACATGTTGGTCGTTTTGCTTCCAAAAGCACTGCGCAAATATTTTGTATACATCGCAACACGGACCGGTACCAGAGCACTTTAGGCCAAAATCTGTCAGGCTTTGCCAGGCTCTGCCAGGAGTGTAAATCTGATCTGTCATTGGATCTTCCAGCGGGACCGTGATCCAGCGTACATTAGAGCAAACCTAAAATAAACTTGTTTACGGTTATATTGTGACTGCATCTGATAGATTTTTGAAGTACGCATTGGTGCGCGCTTTTTGGGTCAGGATAGAGAAAAACCTTGCTGGCTACAACATTCAGTAGCTACGTTATAGTAAGCCTAAACTAAAACTGCTTACAATTATATTGCGCTTGTTTCTCATGGATATTTTAGGTACACATCTGTGCCTACTTTTGGGGATAATAACACCACTTGGGCAGTAAAAGAGTTGGGGTTTCCACGATTCTCCCATCTTTTCACGTGTAAATGACATATGAAGTATGATAGTTATTCTACTTAATGAATATGCACGTGTAAATGACATATGAAGTATGATAGTTATTCTACTTAATGAATATGCACGTGTAAATGACATATTATATCAATGAGGTTTTAAAATATAGTCTCAAACTGCACCTTTATGTCAATGGTTCATTCTTTATATCACTATCACATTTTTTTCCCCCTCCCTCCCTCCCTCTCCCTCTCTCTCCCTCCCTCCCTCCCTCCCTCTCTCTTTCCCTCTCTCTCAAACTCATTCTCTTTTTCTCTGTCTCAGCCTTCCTCTCCTCCCTCTCTCTCTCTCTCTCTCAAACGCATTCTCTCTTCCTCTGTCTCACTTTCTTACTTTTCCCTTTCTGACTGTCTCACTCTCAAACTCATTTTTTCTATTTCTGTCTTACTTTTTCACTCCTCCCTCTCTGTGTGTATTCTCTCTTTCTCCGTTTCACTTTTTCTCCCCCTCTTTTTCTTTCAATTTCATTCTCTCTCTATCTTCCAGCCTCTGTCTTGTTCTCTCCGATCAGCAACAGTCTGTCTGATAATCAAACACCATCTGTCCATCCATCTCAACCTGTCTCCAACATCTGCCAGAGTCTCTTAACAACCCTTTAACAACATTATCACAATGTTCACACACACAGACACACACAGTGCTACTGCCTCTTAACAAACCTTTAATAACTCTTTAACAACTTTCACAGATCACCTCTGCCAGTCTGTTTACCTCTGTTAAAATCTCAATTACAGTTTTTAAACACACACTCACCACACACACACACACACACACACACACACACACATCACACACACACCACACACACACCGTACGACCGGAAGGTTCTTTGGGGACATGGTGTGTGTCCGTGTGTCTGCGATGGGCTCGCTAAAGTAATTGTTCTGCCTTGACTAGCCAAGTGTAGAAAGGACCAGTACTTAAACTGACTCAGAGGAGAGGGAGGTGGTGGGTTCTAGGGGTGTTGCGAGAAGGGGGAGAGAGACAGATTTACCGTAAGGCAGTGAGTATTTGCTCAGCGGCACTTTTCAGAGGTCGTTATGCCATCAATTTAAATGTGTGCAGTGCTCTTGGGAACCATTGGAAATATGTAGACTTGAAAAGTGGTGGAGAGCCAGAGGGATACCTGCATTCTTAATGGTGGCATTTTGAGTTGGTTGGTGTGTGTTGCTTACCGCCGTTGTTTTAAAGAAACAATACATTGTTAATAGATAGAAACACAACATGCAGTTTAGCAGAACAATGCAGATTTGGGGCCCAGCCAGGGGTTCATTCTTCTAAATAGAGAAAACTACAGATGCATTGGCACAGGGATTGGAGAGATGGAAGTTAAGATTAGGTGACAGAGGGCTGTTTCCTCTAAATGAGTGCAGGTCTGAATAGCGACCTGGGGAAGAATCAGGCGCTTGGCCTGAAGTGCGTTTAGAGCTAATAGCCTGTAGTGAAAACTCCCTGAGAGCAGGAGTGCGAATACACACACGCACGCACACACACACACACACACACACACACACATGCAAACACACACACGCACTCACACACACACACACACGCACAAATGCCCCCACACACACACACACACACAGACACGGCACACACACACGCACGCACACACATGCAAGCACACACACACGCACACGCAAGCGCACACACACACACACACACACACACACACACACACACACCACATGCACCCACACATGCTCACACACAGAAGCACAACACACACAAACACAGGCACGTTATCACTGTCATGCCAAGACATTTTCAAGTGTAATCTCCTATGAAACTTCCCTGACCAATCGTATCTCCTCATCTGCAGATGTTCACTGCTCTTCTGAACAAGGTTCTTCTGGCATGGAATGAGATGAAGCTATTAACACACAGATTGAGAGAGATGTGATACTAACAACTGCCCAGTCGCTTCTCTTCCTTTGTTGCACACACACACACACACACACACACACACACACACATACACAAAACACACACTCCCTCTCTCCCTTTACGGTCATGACAACCTAATATGAGTATAAAAAAATATGTCAAACTGCACTTTTAACTCTGTTAAAATGTTGGATCATAGCAGAATAGCAGTTCTCAGCATTACTTCCACTGTAAAACGGGTCGATCATCAGTAATACGTTTGGCTGTGGTTGAGTCGTTGAAACCCCGGGCCATTTTTTCTGAACATTTCATCCAGATAGAATTGATGCTTTCTACTGTTTAAACCTTCTGGTCATTTTCGGCCTCCTGCATTCTTTAGGAATGAATTTAAGATTAAGATTTTTTGTTGTAAATCATCTAAATGTTAAATCACCAGAAGGTCTTAGTGTTAGCCTTCTTTAAAGGTTGAGTCTCCACAGAACACAAACGTCACAAAATATTTTGTAAAACTCTGTAACTTATATGTTGTTTGCGGAAGAAGATTACATCTTTGGTTTTCTTTCTCAATGATTTTACAGCTGACGACAGCAAGATGATGAATTCTGAAGTGTACAGAAAAATCATTTGCTGAAGTACAAGCAAATACCATAGCAACTAGGGAGTTTTTCAAGCCATGTTCATCTCCAGATAAAAATCCACTTGAGCATGCCATTCATTTGCTCAAGTTTAAGGCAAAAGAAGACATAAAAACCAACAATAACAGAAGTTGCAGTTAAGGTCTGGCAAAGCATCACCAGGGGAGATATAGAGCGTCTGGTGAGGTCATTGATAACCGGGGGGAGGACTAGAGCGTCTGGTGAGGTCATTGATAACCGGGGGAGGACTAGAGCGTCTGGTGAGGTCATTAATAATAGGGGTAGTATAGAGGTGGTATAGAGGGTCTGGTGAGGTCATTGATAACCGGGGGGAGGACTAGAGCGTCTGGTGAGGTCATTGATAATAGGGGTAGTATAGAGGTGGTATAGAGGGTCTGGTGAGGTCATTGATAATAGGGGTGGTATAAAGGTGGTATAGAGGGTATGGTGAGGTCATTGATAATAGGGGTAGTATAGAGGTGGTATAGAGGGTCTGGTGAGGTCCTTGATAACCTGGGGGGGTATAGAGGGTCTGGTGAGGTCATTGATAATAGAGGTGGTATAGAGCATCTGGTGAGGTCATTGATAACCTGGGGGGGTATGGAGGGTCTGGTGAGGTGATTGATCACCAGGGGGTGAACAGAGCATCTGGGGAGGTCATTGATCACCTGGGGGTGAACAGAGCATCTGGTGAGGTCATTGATCACCTGGGGGTGAACAGAGCATCTGGTGAGGTCATTGATCACCTGGGGGTGAACAGAGCATCTGGTGAGGTCATTGATCACCTGGGGGTGAACAGAGCATCTGGTGAGGTCATTGATCACCTGGGGGTGAACAGAGCA